>VZRO01006318.1:2597852-2628392 GCA_013397915.1 Daphoenositta chrysoptera
AGGATGGATGGATGCAGGCAGGCAGCGGCGTTCGCCGGCGCTGCGCCGCACCGCGCCTGGGTCCTTCCTGTCGGCATCGCGGCCCCTCGCCAGCCCCGTGTGCGTGTCCCGGGGTTTGTTCCCTTTGTTCTCGCACTCCGCAGTTACACAGGCCCCCGCCCCGAGCTTGCCCTGGTACCCGGAGCGGTCCACTTGGCTCTGCAAACTCCTCCAGGAATAGAACTACCAGTTACGCCGCAGGAAGCCGTAATTCATCCCTCGTTGAAGTGTTTAGTGGATGCGCCAGCCTCAGTGTTGCTACATTGTCTGCAGGCTTCTCCTTACCCCAGCGGGTAAACAAACACCTAGAGAAAGCGCGCACGGGCGCTCCCGAGCCTCTGCCTCTTCTCGTTGTTGCCACAGCCGTGTCGGAGCGGAGCGGGTGTCGGCAGGGCAGCCGTGCTGCGGGGTGCCGAGCCCGGCGTTCTCCCGGCGCGGCTGCGCTGCCCCGGGGCTGCGCAGGCCGGGGGTGCCTGGCCTGCTCTCCCCGCGCAGCCAGCGCCCAGCCTGCTCCTCCTGCAACCCCCAGCAATGCACGAGGTTCGCCGGTGCGGTGCTCTCCATGCTTTGTTCCACGGCTCAGTGGCCCGGTGTATGTGGGTACTTACAGGGGTTTAGTGCACATAAAGATGTCTTCTGTCGTCCATGGTTTCAGTAATAAGCACAAATTAATTTTCTCTATATATGCATCTATTATACACGCAGTTCACGCTGACTTGTGTCAGAACCTGTTACTGCAAAGGAGAAATAGGTGTTTTGGATTGCTTGAAATGTAACTATTTGCTCTGTTTCTTCAGTGCAGATTTTTTTTTTTCTAAAAATGCACGTTCATCAAAATTACATTAAAAAAAACCCCCAAAAAATGTTTCTCTAGCACGAATCTCACCTTTATTTTCTAAGCTTTCCTTCCTCTCATATCCCACCTTCTACAACTCTTTGAAACATCAGGCTTCCTATTCTCTGTGCCACTACAGGGCTTCAGAGAGATTTTTTGAGAATCTAAATAATCATATGAGTTGGCACAGGACTGGAAATTTGCCTCCGGGGGCACTGAATCCTTTCCCTGCTGCGGCAAGCAACCACACCAATAATCCCATTCATAAATATGCTGAGTTTCCTCTTAGAACTATGAAGTTTGTTTGCCGCACTGTTCCAGCTAGCAGGCTACAACCTAAGCTCTCTGTTCCCCTAACTCAGAAGAAAAACAAAATTTATACTGTATTTGATTAATGCATCTTTTTGAAAAAGAAGTTTAAAAGGACTTTGCCAAGCATTACTTCCTTTCCCAGAATTTACCGTTTGGTCTTCCTCTTTCTCAGAAACACTTTAGTGAAGTGAGCATCTTATTAACCATCAATATTCACAGAGAACCATACTATCAATTATTAAAATATGTTTATTCACTAATGTCTCCTTTGATCGTTGCTGCTGTGCTGCTCCTGAAAAACTGAAGGTGTAGTTCTTGGAACGTGCCTTGTGTTTGCTGCAACTCCTCCGAAGGGCTCAGAACCTAAGGCAGCTTGAAATCTGCATGGGCAGTAGCTGACAGACTGCCAATCAACTCTTCAGGTGCCAATTGCTGAGTGTGAAATCCGGGCCCACAGAAAGTCCTGCTATTTGATATCACTCAGGTCATTCCTGCTATATGTTAATCCCTGCCACTCACAGTTGCAAATTTCTTATTAATAAAGTATATTTATGTTGTTGGTCACCCTAATTGATGTCTCCAAATCTTCAAAAGCCAGTTATGAAATACTTCCTTTATGAAGACAGTAAGTTTGCTTACATTTATAAATAGATAAATCACCTTGGAAAAATCAAATCTAAAAGCACGTTTATATACTTTTTAAAAGAAAAAAAACCCCTTGCACCATGCTAAGAAAAAAAATTAGGTAACATTTACCTACAAGGAGATTTAGTCTTCTACACTCTTATTTTGTTACAAATTGCTGAAAATGAAACAGTGGGCTGAAATCTGTCATGTTGTTCTGGAGTTTAAACATGTATTTTTCAGCAACACCTGATTAGGATAATTTTGTTCTATCTATATAATATAGGCAACTACTCACGGGTAAGTAGTTTTTTTTATTCAGTATGACTTTGAAATCAGATTCACTAGCATCTTACTCGTTATAAATCAAATTTCAGTGCTCTGTTTGGAAATTCATAGTTTCTAGTTACTCCTAGGTTTTTGACCCTGCTCAGCCTTATCTATTTACCTCAGTGTGCTGAATCTAAACTGATACTTTTTGAATGGATTATTAAATGTACTATATAAGTAAGTGCTGTTATACAAGGATTTCTTCTCTCTATAGAACATATAATAATTTTGTTCCTTAGTATCATACTTCAAGGCTTCAAAATGATTTCTTGTAAAGAGTTAATCACTGTAAATTGGGCAGAAATGACCCCTTGATTAATAACCAAACAGAGGTATACCTCTTTCAGAAATAAAATGGCTGTGATGTACATACTGTGAACATAATGAGGTTGTAGGTTCTGCAGAAATGACATAATTTTCAGATTAATTACAATGTGACATGAATTTAATGAACATATTAACAGCATATGCTAATGAAGAAAGTATTGCAGTTCATATGAGAAGGAGAATAGGGCTGCATGTAATTTCAGGAAAAAATGGGAACTCTGATGTTACATGTTCCAATTACAGTCATGAAACCAAACAAATAAAACCCATTCATTGTCATCTATCTGGCACCATCAAGAAGGTTGATAAACTTTTGTATGATCACTTGAAATCATTATTTCAACAGAAATCAAAGGGAAAACCTGCCGATAATCTCAATGTAAACCTGTCCATTCCAAGACAAAAAAGGGTGCATCTCTTGTTTCACTTAACATGTTCATGTTAAGTATTATCACTACCAGAGTGATAGGATTTAAGATTACAGAGATTTACATCCTGAAAACAAATAGTTAAATAGAAGAGAATATTCTGCCTGCAGAATCAGTTCTCTCTGCCTCTACGGGTTACATTGCCTTCAGTTTAATTTCGTTCCTTGTTTGTCATGTCAACTAATAAGCTTGCTTCCATGTAAGAATGCATAAATAAAAACAAAACAAAACAAAAAACCAAATCAAGAAAAACCAAACAACTTGAAGTGCAGCAATTTCATTTTTAAAAAAAGAAGAATAAAAAAAGGACAATGGGTCAGATGACAATCTCTAATACTAAACTCCCTATTACTGTCTGCCTTGTTATTATTTGAAAAGCACACACAAATATTAGTGGAAACTGACAGGAGAACAACGAAATTTGCTCTACATAAAATTATGCTTAAAATATAGATTATGCATTTTTTTATGGTGAAGTTAAGGTGTTGCCTGCAAGAGTTGTGGCTTATATTTCACACCTATGTATAGCTTTTAAAAACCTGAAACACCTCTATTAGTGAGTTTAAGTTCAGCTACTACAAGGGGTGAACATGTTTAGCTTATGTTGAGCTCTGACTCTGGATTCTCTGTGCTGTTGTGTGCACACAGACACTTCAGGACTTTAACCACTGCCATCTGCATTGTAGTCATTTTGTGACAATTGGATTTCTCAGAACAAGAAAGAGCTCATGGTAAAGCTGTAGAATTCAGATAAGACGCGTAGGAAAAACGTGGGCAGGGGGTGTTGCAATCCGCTGGATACTAGGAGGAAACAGAACTTGTGGTCAGTTGGATTTTACAGTGCATATCTTTTCCCTTTCTGTTGCATTCACTTCTGAGAAACTTTATTGCTTTAATCTCTTGCTTCTTAGTCTTTTTTTTAAAATTTATTTATTTATTTATTGTATTTCTGTCTCTGCGGTTGCCTCAGAGGGCAATATTCCACTACATGTCCCCAAATATCTGTGACATGTTTAGGTTAAAAAATTAGAGAGTAATTTATTTATTTTTAATATAAAAACAGTTGAGAAAAGAACCCTCAGCCTGGACGTTCCAGGCTGTTTTGCTACACATGTCACCAGTTCCATGAAACTGCTTCAGCACCACCCTCAGTGGCTGGCTGGGATGGCTTTTCTTGCTGTCTGGCTCCTACACAAAATTGTCTGGATACAGAAAGTTCTCCTTTGCTCAGATGGTCACAGTTCATCAGTGTTTACAAAATTTAAACCCTTATGAACTCTCATAGACATATATATACACCAATACTATTATTATTAATTTAGACCTGCAGGTTGTAGGCTATCTGTGAGTACACAGTAAAGCAAGATAGCAGTAAAGAAATCATTCTGTCCACCTATAGTTGTCTGAGCAGTACTATAATTATGCTGAACACAGTAGAGACTTTGGATAAAAGACTGTGTAAATATCAGTTGATTGCATTTATTTTACAGCATGTTATTATTGCCTTATTATTTATCCTCTGAAAATTTTAAAAAGTGTTTTCCTTCCCCTTCTTTCCCATACTCCCATGCACTGGTGGTCTACAAACACTGTGAAGGGCACATGCCTTACCCCAGTGACCTTAACCTGCTTTGAAACCAGATATGACAGTAAGGATGACAAACAACGGGAGAGAAGGATGGGAAGAGGGCAGTAGGATTACACAGTTGCACAGTTTAGCTATATGCTTAACTTGATGTATAGGCCTCCAGCTGAACTTGGAAATTTTTCCTCAGTGAGAAAATAGTTTCCATGGTGCACAGATTTATCTGAGGGAGGTCAATCTACTACAGAAGCAACCCAAAAAAATTAAAATGCCAGCCCTTCCGCCTGAGCTTTTTTTTCCCCTCTTTCCTATCCTATTTTAATTTCATCAACACAGATAAAATATGTCTTTGAATAAAATTCTGCAATTACTACCACACAGTGATTCCTCACACAGAACCTTATCTGTGTCCTGGTCTCACTTAATTGAAGTCAATGAGAAAATGCCAGTTGAAGCTAGTTAGGAGGATCAAGTCTGTAATGCATGAGCAAAATCAAGAAGCACAAAGCTTAATGGAGAGAGGAACAGAATTTTAAACAAATGTCTCGTCTTCAGGACACTAGGACCATTTTACCCACGTGGTCCTGAGAGCATCACAGTATCAGGTCTGCCCAAAGAGTTAGGAAGAAGCAACTGAGAAGAAAGCTGTCTGTTGATGGAGGGGAAGCCATCTATTGCCAGGTTTAGTCCAGATCTTTGCCTTTATTTAGAACATTGCTCTGTCTCTGGTAAATTGATTAGTAGTGGTACAGTGCACCTTCCTCTTTCCGTGTGCTTGTTGGAGCACCTTTCTGTGCCCCTTGCTACCATGCAGACTTCACAGTGTGATTTCCTGGATGGCTCCCCTACTGTATCAATCACCTTGTTTGTAGCTGACAGCCCTCCATCTTTCCAATCTGTAAAAGAGTGGCTGAAGTACAAGGAAATAGTTTCAGTGTCAACAAAAAAAGTATTTCACTAGACTAGACTGCTGGCTACCCTCATTCCCAAACGCCACCCTTGATCCATTATGTGTAAGAATGTACCTGCACTTTCTGGAAACAAAGCTGTGACAAAAAAATCAAAGAATTAGCACAAAAGTTTAGAAAATGAAGACAGATTGAGGTTGCAACAACAAGGACCTCCACAGATCTGATAAGTATGTTCTTGTTAATAATGAAAAAGAACGAGGTAGTAAAATATTAATGGAGCATTCATTAATAGTCTTCAGAAATGAAGGACAGATTGCCTTGAAGACTTCAGTTACTTAACACTATTTTGCTTAGGTTAACTGGATTTAAGCCTGCTTTGTATTAGGCAAAGAAAACAAAAGATAATGCTGAATCTGCCCCTTCACACATACCTATTGAATATAGGAATCTGGTATGAAATAAGAGGGATGGATGGCTACAGTAAGGTTTTTCTGCCAAATTTTTTAGCAATCTGTTAAGCAAAACTTCACGGTAACAGAAATCTGATCAATTATCGACCTCTTTATAACTTTATTTACCATGAGCTGAAGGGAAAAAAATGTGCATAAGCAAAGAATGGCAAGTTGTGACTAAGTGCAAGAGACAAAAGTATTCATCCATCCTCTCCTAATGCCAAGATTTGAACAGGGTGCTCCTGAGCAGATGGTTTAACAGACTAAAGCATTAGTTTGCTGATCCTCCGTGCTTGCTAATTAATTCTTCAGTTTACTAGGATTTAAGATGATTGTTAAAAACAAAGCTTCTCTTAAAATAAACTTTAGGTAAATGTTACAAAATGGTGGATAAGATTCTAATGTCTGTAACAACAGTGTTGTGTATTTTCTAGAAAAGATGTTCATTGCCTAAAAGTCCCAAGTTCTATGATTAACAATTCTGTCTCTGAAATTTTCTTCTTATAAGAATTTGCTTTTGTTTTCCTAGTTAATTAATCCTCTGACTTCCAGTTGACACTCGTGGGTCAAGATGATGTCCTTGACTTCTGTGAGAATAGCATGCACACAATTATGGAAGGATTTAATTTTTTGTAGCAAAATTGTCCTCTCCCCCTGAATTGTTTTAAGTCCATTATCATGCAAAATGTAAAAACTGTAATATCTCTTTTGTTGTTTTTATAGTCATTGTTATTCTAAACAGTCAGGATTTCATGTAGTAATTTATTTCAGTTTAACATTAAAATGATGAATTCTCATTAAATCTATTAAAATGCAGTGTTGTAGAGTAGCTTGCTTTCTATTAATTTAGACAGTGGGAAAATAATTAATTTATTTTAGATTTCATTTTTAGAGCAGTTTTATAAACTGATGCAAATTTGATAACCGAAGAACTCTCAATAGAAATTATAGAATTTATAGCACAAAAATGAAAAAAAAAATTCAGGGAAAAATAATGAGATGGAATAGTATTTTGCAAAGTAGGAAACAGGAAGAAAAAAAATAGCACTGGGAAAAAAGATCTCCACTGGCTAAAGCTAAGGCATAAATTTTGAAGACCCATCTGTTGCTTGCAAAGGGTAACCCATGCTAGTATTGATGGACTTCAAAATTTGTGAGCGGACTCAGAGAAGGTCTCTCCAGACAGTTCATGATGGCTTAAAAGAAGCTCCTCTGCCACGGTCTTGCTTTGACACAGGAAATGCTGTGAAATTCTGCACCTGATTTTCGTGTCCTGTTTTGTTACATGTGAGTTCATATGTCTTTTGTGATATCTTCCTTCAGGTAGGGGTTTGGATTTACTGGTGAGAATTCAGGTATTTATGTTATCTCTGTAACTCTTGCTTCTGTCAAAAACATTATTGGTTGTTTGTTATGTTAAAAACTCTTGGCAATTCTCCTTTCAGAAGAGCAGATAAGAATTCTTATTACTATTGTAAGGAATTCATAGCTTGCCTTGTTCTATAATCTATCCATCTTGTAAACCAAGAAGAAGCTATTATTATAGATGATTCAAGGCTGAACTTTTTAGTAAGCTGTCAGTATGCCATCTTTATAGAATCAGTTTTCAGCTCTTTTCAAAAAGTAACATTTTTATCCATAATAACTGCAAGGAATTTTGAAATAGTTTTAGTATATCCTTAACAGGGAATCTACACTGAGGCTGCTGAGAATACAACATATTTGTTTACAAGACATATGAATCGAAATGAAAGTAACACAATAAGATGCTTAGGGTGAATTAATTCATTAAATGTATTATTAATTTCAATAATTTTCAATAGGTTTTTTATTACCACATCAATCAAACCAGTACCAGAATACCTTGTCCAGCCAAAGTTCAGTATTTAAAAACTGCTATGAAAATTCAAAATAATTTAAAAATTAATGATATGTTGTTGAAACGTTACTTTGTATTAAAGGTGATATTGAAAGAGTATGATCTCTTTAAGAAAGCAAGAATTAATATTTTTACTCTGTAATGTGGCAATTCAAGATATAAAGGCAAAGGCCTTTTGGAAGATCTGATGAATGAAAACAGGGTTGACAAACTAAAAATGCAAGTATAGCTTTAGCAGTGAGGAATATTAAATTTCATAGTAATATTAAATTGGAATAATTTAAGCAATGAGTGCTAGATTCTCTACTACTGTAGATCACAGTTAAATATTCTTGTTCATCTCACCTGTTAAAGAAATTAGGAAAACAGTGGGGTCTGCATTATCTTGGTAGTCCAGATTGATGATCAAAGTAATATTTTCTGGTGATAAAACCTGAGGATGTGAACAGTTTAGTTTTTGCCTTTGAACCCCAGTATCGTGATCTGGACACAAATACTGGTTGTTAAGCATAGACAAGTACAAATAAAATAAAAAGATGTCCCATGGGTAGTGGAACTAAAGAAGAGGGATTCTTTATAGATTAATTTTGCCTGTTTCCCACATTATTGTACTTCTTGACAGCAGCTGCCTTGCAGATCCCTAAAATCTCACCTCTTCAGGAATACACTAAGTCCTCCTTACATGCCAAAGACACCAGTGATTCTTCCAGTTAGTATTTTGGACTTTGCCATATGGAAAACCCCCTATAGAGAACTCTTTCACTCAGTGAAAGTTTTAGTGAGAATTTATTAATTTACTGTCTCTGAGACCTTCACCTCTCCTTGAAACATTTTTGGAAGAGAGTATATGGACAAAAAGAGTTAGTTAGTGTAAGAGAAGTTAGTGGAAGAGAAAGGACAGGCAGAAAGACAGATGGGCATGAAGATAGTGCAAGAATTCACTTAGTTACCATGGAATGATCAGAAGAATTGTCCTTATGTAGTTACTTGACTTATTATAAATTTTAATGAAAATTCCAAGAGGCTGAGACTGCTTCAATATATATAAATTTCAGAAAAGTTCCTAGGTTTCTACCCGTTGCTTTACACTAGTACAGGACAGTACCCAAGGAATAAAAGTCATTTTACTCACAAAACAAATCCAGTCTTCTCCAAGTTGAACAAGACAGCTCGCTTTACTGCACATAGAAATGCTACACAACAGTTTGGGGAGAAAGGGGGGGGGTAGGGGAGAAGAACAGAAGAAGATTATATTTAGAACTCTGAGAATATTTAGGGAGTCAAAATCTGATTGCCAACCTTGTAACTTGATCTACAAATCTGAAATGCACATATGGTTGATATTTTTCTATTACATAGAATTTATTTCTGGAAGTCTTTTCACTTTTGTCCCTTTTTGATCTGAAAAAAAACCAGAACATTTTTGGCATGGCCTTAAGCTGAAATTTCAAATGAACATGAAACATTTAATTCCTTTTACTAGCAAATAGGGATGGCTATCAGTTGGCACTCCAAATATAATGTCTCCTTATGAATCATTGGCATGGGATTGTAATTATAGTAAAATCTTTTTACTTTTTAACATGCAAAAAAGAAAGATAATGTGAGTTGAGAAAGCACTCCATACCATGTATTTCATTGGGGTTATCTATTTGTCAGTGACTTTTTAACCATAGCTAATTATAAATGATTCATCAGAATGTTTAAAATCCTACAGAAATGTTTAAACCACTCATGGTTCTTACTGTATAGTACTGTTTCAGAATATTAACTTCATCTTAAATCAGAAGAATAATTACACTTAGCATTGTTGTGTCTTCATATAATTGTTGTCTTTTGTGTTGTTTTCCGTTTATTTATTCCTCACTACCCTTCATTTGTGCAAATCAATTCTAGGCAAATGAGCCTTCCATTCCACCAGCTTTTTATTTCCTACTTTCCAGTTGTGACAAAGCTAGAGAGCTTTCCAAGTTCTACAGAAGTGCTGGGCTTGGTTTTGCATAGGGTAAAGGTGAAATTTCATATCGTTTTTTTCACTGTCCCTGTCCTTGCAAGTTTATTTTTTTCAGAAGGATAGTAATTAAGTATTACTGTAGTAAGTCTTGAGCCTCGTTATAGGGTTACAGATAATAATGGGAATAAGATGAAAATGGATTTCCAATCTCCACTTTTGATTAAACTTCCTAACTGCACATTTAAAAGTTCAAGTTGTGATACCAGTTAAAGCGGAATTTCCTGAGGTTTTCTGTGTTCTTAATGGAGTCCTGCCCTGAATCACCTTCTAGGAGAACCTGCTTGTCTTCATTCGTTTTGTGGTGGTCTCAGCAGATTTGCTTTTTAATTCAAAAATAAAGTTTGGGTGTCTAAATTTACACAAGGTGAATATTGTCTCATTTGAACTTGTCAATTCCACAGCAATTTCTTTAATTTTTGTGGACTAATTTGATCTCTCTGCTGGTATGGAAGGAAAGAATGTTTTAGTGCTGTGCTAATTACCATCTTGATTTGTTTCTTTGATTACATAAAACCAAAATAAAGGTCCTTTATCTCTCTAGGGGTAAAGAAAAAAAGTTGATTGTTAGAGAAGTATCCTATCCTGACAATAAACCACAGTCACCCCTGGTTAGAAGAAATGATAAATCCTTTATTCTTAATCCCTTTCAGTTTTTCCCGCTGTGTGTGAGATGCTTCAAAAATATTTGATAAAGGTGCTCCAAATAAATTAAAATCTTGCCGCAATTGAATGGAAATAAGTCAGAAAACTGGAAATAATGGTAAACAATGTTTGCACAGGTCCACAAGGAAAAGCAGGTTTTCACAAGACTTAAACTTGAACTTAATAGGTGTTTAGATGAGTTGGTGCGAACTGCAAAGTTGATATTTTCAGCTCAGAAACAGAATGGGACAGATAATTAGTGGATTCAATAGTGAGGTTTTTTACCCTTGGAGAGGGTGCAGAAGCATTTATTTGTGTTTCTCCCTGCTGCCTAACTATATATTTTCACAATATTTGTAGAAACGTAATACTTTTGAGATTTCTAGATCCCTGTAAAATTTCATAGGAATTGGATAATGGATTCAAAAGCTATTAGGAAGGAATGGAAGATGAAGATACAGTGACAGCATACGACAGCTTTATATCCTTAGGAAACCTGGCTAAAACCTGAGAAAATTTGTTGCCCTCAACTTTAGAGGGCAGTGGAGCAGCAGAGCTCTTCAGAGTGCCACTTAACACTTGTAAATACCAATGTCTTCTCTGCATCTTGCTTCTCACAGTAAATGAAGTGTAAACATAAGTTTCCCCAGCTTCAGCACAGGGGACCACACAGAACATCTGGTAATATTGTTTTTAATTTCTTAAGAGTGGAGCAGCACGAGCTTTATGAGTAACATTCAGCGGCGCCTTTTTATCTTCTAGTAGAAATCTGTTTTATTTTATAAACAAGGAAATATGTCATAACCTAAGAGATTTCTTCAGGAAACAACAAAAATAGTAGATGCAGATATAGCTGTTGCTTCTGGCACTAAAAACGTACAAACACCCGAGCTTTGTCTTATTAATCTCAAATTCTACTGACTTAAATCTTTATCCTGCTACCCAGGAGACTGAATTGCATCAACTCAGTATAATCCATGTCTAGTATTTCCTAACCTTCAAACACAAAGTCCAAGTCTTAATTTAGGTCCATCAGCTGGGATAGGAAATTCATTGACATACCAAATTAATAAATCTTCACTAGGATTTCAACACCTATTTTGCAATGGTGATTTTGCAATTTTTTTATTCCATATCTCCCCTTCACTGTTAAGTGGTTGATGAACTTGCTGATTGCCAGTCTCCCTTTTCTAAATATTCCTAAAATAGTGGGAAAGTTGTCCCTAGCTTAGAGGGACCAGTTCTTTGGTGGATTAATTTCCTCTCCACGAGGTATGCTCCTGAAGCCACAGACATGCCCAGAGAGGGATACTAGGGTTGTATTTTCTTCACATTTTTGAAGCTCCCAGTGCCTTTTGAACCTCCATACATTTCCAAACCTATGTCTTATTTGTGGTACCAATTCATAAAGATCTTTGCAAAGATCACCAACTTACACGTAGAGAGGGTGATCCAAGAACTATTCACAAAGGCAGTAAAATTTTCTGGAACTACTAAAATCAACAAGAAGAATATTCTTAAAGTTCAGTTTCAAGCTCCTGTGCTTGCTTTAGGCATGCCTGCAAGTAGTCTTTATTAATATTTTGATTTAAATTTTATATTTAAGAAGGTTTTCTTTAAATAGAATGTATAAGTTTGTTTCACGGTTTTTCTAAAAGCTTGTAATTCTTGCTTTCTGCATTTCCAATTATAATGAATGTTCTTTTAATTGCACTTTGGCCTGATTACGCTTACTCTCATAATGAACTCTTGTGTCTTCCAGTCCAGAATTGTCTTTCTACTTTGTTAACTGGTCTTCTTGATGAAGCACCTGCAGAATTGCTTGTTGATTAAATTAATTCCTGCTTTATACAGTACTTTGAATCAGGTGTCCAAAACAGTAATTAAATGAGAAAGACCTGAAGAAATAATTTTTGTAATTTTTTTCTCCTGTAAAATAATTCCTTTTTGTGACAGCTCTATCACCATTTGAGGAGTTTTGTGTTTGCTTGTTTGTTTGTTATTTTTCTTAAACTATAATTCTAATAGAAGTATCTTCATATTATTTTGTTATTTAAAATATTTCCTGACATTTTAATGCTGACATGCTGCATTGTCTTCAGTAGTCTTGATTTTCACTGGTTCAAGAACTATGCCTTCTCTGTTCATATGTGATCTTAATATAATTTAGAAATCACAGTAAGAATTGAAGAAGGCATTCTAAACAAATTACCTCTCAGGGTTTATGGTAGGAAGACTTTAGTAATAAATTATTCCTGAAATTTGAGGTAGTGGAGTAGTATATACAAGTTTAGCTTATACCATGTTGTTCATTTTAATTAGGGTACTGGACAAGAAAATTCAAATTAAAAGTGGGTTAAAAATAATGTCATTTAGTTATCCATGAAAAAGACATCAATGGACCAGCAGAGTAAGCTTTTCTGAGCAACATGGACATTTTTCTTCTGAGCTGTGACACAGAGAGTGGCATGGAAGTGCAGAAATAGCTCAGCCAAGGTTAACATTCAGTTCTTAGACTTTTCATTAAGACTGCAAGATTGCAAGCTGGTTATACATTTAGATGCATATTTCCACAAAGAGACCACCATAATTTACAGAAAATATACATTATGTGTTGAGTAACTCAGTTTTTTCAAAGCTTGAACTGGTTTTTCACAGTATCAGTTTGGCAGCTTAGAATTGTTTTACAGAAATATAAGAATAATCTCTGGTATCCCAAACTTATGTCATGCAACAGCTTCAGACAATAAATCTGGAAAGAAAATAGTTCACCACACCATTCTTTCATTTAAGTAGCTGGTACTAGATGGGAATGGAATATAAGTGCAGTGTCTCACTTTTCAGAACAAATGCTCATTACATTTCTTCTGTTACATTTTTTCTCAGTAAAAAAGGCCACTACCAAGCTAAAAAATGTTGGAGCATACATATAAAGAAAAACAACAATATTTATTAATAATGAGTATACTGATAGCTCAGAGCTCAGCAAGAACTTTACATTATTCATCTTGCCTGGCAAATCTCAGCAGCTTTGTTTTCCAGGAATTCAACATCCATGAAAAATACTTCCCAAATATTTTAGATGATGAGGATGATATTTTACATTTCCAAGGTTGCCTAACCCCAATTTGCTTGCTTTCTCCTTTGTACTCTGAAACATCTAAATGTGATCTAAATACAAGTGTATTTTTTAACCTAAGTTGTCTCTTCCAAGACTGAGCCTATTAATTTTGAATTTAAATATTTAGCTTTTAAATAAATATTTTTTTTCACCCACAGTTTATTGAAGATGTTGATTTAAAATATTAATACTTCTAATTAGTAAAAAAAGGTTCCGAAGTCCAGTCCCATGTTTCAGTACCTTGGAGAGCACCTGTGGTTCCACCATGTGCTCATGAGGACACGCACCAAAGAAAACCCAACCCGAAGACAAGAAGACGACAGCAAAGTGATTGTGCTTTAATGAGATTGCTAATAACGCCTGGAGTCCTGAGACATGATGAGATCCATCTTTTGAAAGAAAAACTGTTAAATTACAGGGAGAATATCATACATGAAATCATATTTTGCATGTTCTGGATAATCTGCTGGCTCCATCTGTTTGGTCAGTTAAAAGAAATCCAAAATAATTTTATCCTAGTAAGAATTTATTGATATTTTCCAGTTTGGTTTGGTTTTGGCTGCAATTTTGTCCGATTGCAAAAGTGATGTAGATCAAACCTTATTTTGATAAAATCGCCGCATAGAATTTACAGGAATGTTCTGTCTTAATGAAGAAAATAGATCCAGCAGAAATGAAGCAATAGCTTTGCCTGTTGAGGCAGATCTGGACTAATTTGGCCTTCATTTCAAAAATGGCCAAGAAGACATCTGTATTTATATATGCACATTATATTACATCCATAGCAGTCTGTCTTTTCATTCTCATGCGACAACCACTTTTCTAAATGAACAACAGGAGAATTTGCAGAAAACATTAGCTGTAGTCTAGACTTTTCTGTTTGTTTCTACTATTTAAAAGCTTGTTTCAGACTGAAAATAAGCTGTCTGAGGGGGCAAATAGCAGCATTCATTCTGTGGCAGACAGGTAAAGCAACTTGATTTGATAGTAAGCTGAATGAAGGTTGTCTCTGGTTGTAGTCTCCAGGTATCCAGCACTCCAGCACCATTTAAGATCCATAATATTTCTGAAGTAGATTTGGAACCTGTAGAAGATGTCTACTTTTTCAGAGTGGCAGCATACCAGGGACACCTAAAATGGCATTAGTACCTAAGGTGTCTGAACACCATCCTTTAAGATTCATGGCAAATAGATACTCTTGTGCAGAAATAAAAGGGGGAGGGGGTAAGCAGTTGTACATAATCAGGAATAGGTGCTACTCTGAAGATGTGGCATTTAGAACTCTTTAACGGCTTGTGAATGTTGTATTTTGTAATAAGCCAGAGTGTTTATTTAAAAAATTGCAGCTATAGCAGATAAATCATACATGAGCCATATTTAAGAAAGAGTGCCTATTTTTTCTCTTGATTTCTGTCATCTTAGAAGATTCCAGTTCCAAAATACCGTTTTTTGTTGTTGTTGTTGTTTGTTTGTTTGTTCATTGGTTGGTTGGTCGGTTGGTTTTTTGGGTTTTTTGTTCCCTTCTCTATTGAGGTAAAAGAAATTTATCTATAATGCCTTTACTGATTACACTTACCTTTACACATGGATCCTTAGATTTTTGTTTTTTCCTGAGACAGTGGGAAATGTCCAGGCTTGTTTCGGTACCTGGATGACAAACTCATGGTAATGGGCAGACCAGAATTAGAGATCAATCCAGGTTCAAACAGCTCAATCAGAAAACTTGAGATCCAAGCTGAACCAAGGCCATGAAGCAAAGATCAGTAAGTCACAACAGGGAATCCATAGGTCGTGTGATACTACAGTCAGAGAGAAACCAATATCAATGTCCAGAGCAGGTTGTGAGTAATAAAGCTGATGATCTGAAATAAGATCTGGATACTCTCTGACTTAGGGGGGACTTGCACAGAATAGAGCCTGTGAACAGCCTCTGCACCTCTCACATGAAATTGGTGACACAATTTTCAGGGGTTTTTCTTGAGTATTAGGTCATGTCCTCCAAGGACACAAGAACATCCAAAGGATAGAGAAAGTGGCTGTAAGACTTTCAGACTGAAACCGATCTTTTTTAGAAATCTTTTTTTCTGTTCAATTAATGGTTGCAGTAACAAACCAAGCAAAATCCTAAGGCAGACAACTGCTATCTCTGAGACAGTGTTTGTGTCTGCAAAGGCAGTGGCCAATAGCTGCCTGCTGGAAGGATGAATCAGTCCCAGGTGCTGAGGGGATGATTCACCATCAGTTGGGCAATGACTCACTACAACTTTCTGCACTGGTTTGAGTCCAGCCCTTAAACATGGATATGTAGATGTTTGACATCATACACTGATACTACGGGTAAGGAAATGTTCTGAAGGATGATAAATGGGTATCAAATTTAAAGATTCTCAGGCCATTTCTCTTAAGTTGAGTCCAGAGAGGGATGCTTCAGAAAGACATGGAACTGCAGAACTATGGTGAAAGAATTATTGCAAATGAGGGGGAAAAAAGATATAAAAATCCTGCTTGCTTTCAACCAAACTTAAGGGATTTTCACAACAGTTTGCACCTTAAATTAAAATTACATAAGGCTAAACTAAAAATAGTAAGCTGATGAAAGAATGTATTTATAAAAGCACTGTTGCTATTCTTCACAAAGCACAAAACTCAAGTCAGTTACATCCCATGGAAAAGAAATAAAAGTATATTTGTTGGACTCCAAAATTCATCAAACACAGAAGCTCTGAGGGCCTTTTGGTTCTCAGAAACTACACTTGGAATTTGTTCTTGTGTGATGATTTTTCAATTAAAGGTGTACTGGAAAAAACAAGCAAAGATACCTAAAAACCTGCTGTGTCTATATGATGATGATGATGATTATTATTATTATTACTATTATTATTATTATTCTGCCCCACTATTTAGGAATCCAAAGTAATGAGATGGGTCTCTTAGACAGTACCCACTGGTTTTAAATGTCACCCTTCCCATTTCTCTGTAACTCAAGGGAACATAGTCAAAAGTAAGTACACAGATTTTGTATCATATTTCTCTTCATGTTTAGATGTCAGTCTTTCTTTCACAGACAGTGTAATATGTCTTGATTTCTCTTGTGGTCTTCCTGTTATGCATTTCTTTTCTTCACCTTTTATGTTAATTCAATGTGCACGAGTTATTTGTACACATTTTCTTTTTCTGTATATATTTCTTTATGTGTTTGGAACAACAAAAACCTCCCATTTATTAATATGAACAGCTTCAAAACTAATATATGCTTTATACATTTGTATATATTTAAAAATACCCTTAAAATCTTACACAAAAGTGAACCAGGGTATAACACAGTGTGTAAAATGATGTGCATGTATGTACATCGAATGTGCTGATACATTTGTGTTACCAGGGAATAGAACAGGGCAGCTGCAATCTTTGTAAAGTCCCACACCGACAGCTGTTGACAAAAGTAAGGTATGTTTTATGAGAGTGCTATCATGGAGCTATAGCAGAAAACTGAGGAGGGACTGACACATTCAGATCCAGTTAACATGAAGCTGGGGTGAGGGAGAAACCCAGCGTGCCTTTAAAGCTGATCTGGAAAAACAAGCCTTTAGTTTCTTCCCTACACCTTGCCTTTTGACTGGCATCCATTATGTAACTGAATTTCAGTATCAACTCCTCTGCAAACATTTGTGAATTTCAAATGGGTTTCATAACTCGTATGCATCTGTTTAAAGTTTCTTTAAACTTACCCGTGTGAATATAAGGTTTGAAAAAACTCCTCGTATTCACTGCTTTTTCCATGTCTGAAGATGCACAGTTCTTGCACAGTATTACTTCAATAAAGCTCAGCCCTTCCAATTCACTTGCTTACGGATGCACTGGTATTAAGAGCACCATCCTTCGTTCACAAACGCTGTCTGTAGAATGTTTATCTGTCAGTACAGGCACAGTCCTGCAGAGCACACTGCTGGTGCTCACCCCTGAGGTGGAGGCAGTCCCCTGGCCCTGCACCCCACTGGTCCAGACAGACCCAGAGCAACAGGCTGACTGTGCTCCAGCTTCACCCAGCCTGCCCCGGCTCCCAGGGCTCGCCTGGCGGCCACTGGCCCAGCCCAAATCTGGTTATTGTCTCTGGACTTGCTCCAACCTTGCTGAACAGCGAAAGCAGGTTGGTGAGGGGTGCAGGGCATCTCTCCTAATAACCAGCTCTGTGCCCCAGCCATTCACCCTCTTCATCCTCCTCCCTTTGCCCTAAATGACCCTCCTGCTGCTACACCCCACCCTCTGAATTGTATCAACCTTGTCCTATCCAGACAGGGGTAAAGCATTATCCTTGAGAAAATAATTGGAATGGCTCTGATTTATCTGATATCCAGATCATTTGCTTCTCAAATATTCCATTCTTCAGGGCACAATATTCCATTCTTCAAACTTTAATCAGTTAAAGCAACGACAATAACACATCTACAGAGTTTTCCACAGCTTCCATCAAGAGAGGGATGTGCTTGGTTTACTCGCTGGTCCTGGCATATCTTTAGGAGTCAGTCATGGCACGTGGTGGTTGGCACATGACCTAGAAATCCCCTAGAGGAATTTTTCTGCTTTTTTTTTCCTTGCAGGAGTCATCAGGTCAGAGATCCTGACAATTCTTCCCCCATTATAATGACTTATTCAATATTTTGTTTCCAGTGAGACCCTTGAGCCAAGCTCAGGGGGCAGATAAACAGGCCTGAAGCAGCCCACCCAGCCATACATACTTCATATTGCTTAGAAATTCCTCCACATTTCCTCTAAAAGTTCTACAGCCTTGGGCAAAGTAGGAACTTTGACACCATCCTTGCTGGTACAAGAAATATTCTTTCAGAATAACAATGCCAGGTTGTACATAACTGTCATAAAAGGTAAGCAAAAAGCATCCTTGGTTTAACAAAGCATGTAAATATTGATGTACAGAAGTCCTCCTAATCTGTTACTTCAGACAGAAAATTTGAGAAATCTTATCAAATACTGTAGAAGTCATGCAATGACAAACAAAAATGACTTCCAGCAGGTAAAAACCGGGATGCAAGTTGAGCCTACGTGGTGTGTGAATGAAGTTGTTACCTACACTTTCTTTCATTCATCGGTTATGCTTTCCCTTAAAAAGCAAAAGAAATGTCTATGTCTCATACATTTGCCATCTAGGAGGAGATCTGTTCAAGGCACCTGATCCAAATCCTCTTCTGGGACTGCTGCAGTGCAGCCTGGGCAGCCACAGTAAACATGCATTACTGTGGGCCAATCACAACTTTCAGAAATGTGAAGGAATGCTCTTTTGGACTCCATCTGCTCAGTTCCTCTGGCTTTCAGGGGCTGACTTGCAGCAGTGCAAAATGCACAGATGTTCAAATACACATCTAAACATTTTTAATAATTTTGTCCTCACTGTTCCATTTATTTTATGAGTAGTCCCATTTGGAAATAAAGTAATTGCACACCTTTTAAATAAGAAAGGCTTTTGCTATGCTCTGATGTTGTGTATTTTAAACACTGTGATTTTTTTTTTCCTCGCTTCTTTTGAGACTCTCATTGGCTTTTTAATCTGTATGGGAATTTGACTATTTCCATGTTTTTCACCATCTTAACTAATGAATGCTCTTATACTGTTACTTTTCACTACAGCTGAAGTAAAAAATTATAAACAGAAAAATAATTTTTAAAATACTGCCTTTAGATCCAGGAAAAATACTAATGAAGTAATAAAATGCATAGAAGAAATGTTGTGAGAGATCAATTATAATATCCAAAGAATGAACCTATAAAAATTATTTAGTGGGCCACCGCATTTTTTCCCCATTTTATATTTTTTTGTTATATCCTGCTTCCTTTAGAAGTTAAAAAAATAGACTGTCTATAAGCTAACTATAAAAATCAACATGGCACCTTGGGGTTGGGCATGAGCTCCTTCTCACTCCACTCAGGGTTTGAAATGTAAAATTCAGGTTCTAAAAAATATCTGTGCAGCTACACTCTTCATGAGTTGGAGCCAAATAGCACAAAGTGGATGAAAAGAAGGTATTTCAGCAGGATTCAGATCAGGCCATGAAGAATTCTGAAGATCTGGCACATATATTATCCATTAAAACTGAGGAAACTGATCTATTGATGAGACACCATGTTGCTGTAGTTCAAACATAAGCAAACAACACTGAAGTCATTGTATTTTAGGCAAACAGATGTGTGAGACTAAGAACTGCTGAGCAAAAAGCTACTATTTTGCATCATTGATTTTCATTGTACTTTCATGCTTAGAAACAATTTTTTTTCTAGGCTGTCCTCATTGGCTTAAAATTTCTTGAGGATTGCTAATTCCTTATAGTGACTTTAAAATGTGCTCTTTTTCTTTATAAGCAACTTCTGAGTTCACAGATTTTAGAAAAAAAAAAAAAATGAAAGGAGGGACAAAATTGTCCTAATACAGGTTAACTTGCAAGATTTTCATCTGGAAGCCAAACTATTTAGTCATTCAGCTGCTTGCATCCTTGTCAGCAGAAAAGCCCACCTCACCATTCAGGCTGACACTTTTCACGGTGATGCTAATGGGAGCGACTTCCAGCCCAGTCTCGGAGGGGCCTCCTGCCACAGCCCTGTGGGCAGAGCTCAGGTGATTCTTAATCTGTGTGCATGGCAGGAGCCTGATGCTGAGATACCCCTATTAAAAATTCACAAGTGCTATAAAAGTCTCTGAGTATCTGCAGTGAATGTGTTTATATTTACAGATTTGTAAAAACCCTCTGCTTTTAATATCTCAGAGATTTTCTTTTCCATTCACTCCTCATTCCTATTTATTTCCCATTCACATTCTTTTATTCCTCGTTTTCTTCATCTGAGATATTTTCCTTGTTTCTACCTTTATAAGTTCAGTATCTACTACCTTTATAAAATACAGCCCTTAGGATCTTTTTTCCCCATGCTGGTAGTTATGGAAGCACTGCGTGACAAATGCTAGGAAGGTCACTGCAATTCCTCTATGCCCTACTTATTCTAGCTACAACAAGAGTAAGAAGTTTAATCCATTCTTATTAAATATTTTGGGATCTATGAATAAAAAACTGCTATAGATGCCCCAAATAGTAATAACTTGCAATTTTTTACTTGCGATTTCTGCTATTTCATATTTGAAGTCAGCCTGCTTTCCATCCCTGTCAGTACTGATTTACAGCTCATGTCCATTTGTGCTGTTTTTTTCTTTCAAGGATAGCAGTGTCCATCCTCTTACCTTTGGAAGTGCAATGACTCTTTTGGCCTTGTTTGGATTATATAACACCTATTTCTAAATACTTACGGCTTTTATGAAGGAAATGGATCTATGTGGAAGGTTCCATTATCCTGGATAGGGCTTTTCGATTTCTTTTGGATTATGTGGATGCAAATATTTACACGTGTTTCCACCTGCAGATGTTTGCCTTAATCTGGCTGCAATTACCTGCTGATACTGATCTTGATATTCTGATTTTATGGCCAAGGTCTGTAATTCTGCACAGACCATATACACAATCCATTCTGTGCCAGTACATTGGAGAGACGCATTTTTGCTTGCCACTACAATAAAAGACTGGTTTTCTAGTTTTACTGTTACCTTGTTAGTCTCAGGGTTGTGGGTTTGTTTCACATTACATCAGTCAAGAGATGCTTGACACCAGACAGTGACACAGCATTGTGAGAGACATACAAGCAGCGAGTTAGCTCTGATACAACTTACATTATCCATTTAAAATTCAGAAAGACATATATTAGTAGGATTTTTATTCTTATTTTCTGTTTTCTGTTGGAGTAAACCTAATTTAGCTATTAATAGAGTAACTGAGATTTCAGGGAGTTAAAGTGAGAGAAGAAGTTGAACCAGATTCTCAATGGTATTTACAGAAAATTGCTCCACTGACTTTTTAAAAATTCTATATGTTCCTAACATAAAATGTATATTGTTTCATGTGTTTTGTAGTACCGATTTTCATGGAAGAGGGAGTCTCTACAAGAGTAAACCACCTAATAGCGAAATGAGGTTCTAGGTCTTTGCTCTTCACCCCCTTCACTAAATCTTTTATTGCTCTGTGGAAAAGTTCAAGAGTTTACTGGGACTGAGGTAATCATTTTTGGCTGGGAATCTTTTGTGAAGACAGATGGCCATTGCTCATCACGTTAGCAAGAAGGCTAATATTTCTAGTCTTCAGCTGTTAATGGTAGCGTATTTGGAGTAATTCTAACTTCAGGTATCAACTGTGTTTCTCGTGTTCTTTCAATCCAACAATTTATTATAAAGTACTGAATTTAGGAATATAAGACACTATAGCTCATCCGATTTCATGGAGGGTAAAAACCAAGAATATTGTCTTTTCAAAAAAAAACCCAAAGTGATACCATCAAAATAATTTTTATGAGACTAGGGATTTAGCAGTAGATTTCTAATTAATTTTTCAATATTTTCTCAAGGTTTTAAAAATAATTAATTTCTTGTTCCAGGTTATTTGTTAGCATATTCATAAAACCATTGTTGTCTTTTACTTCCATCTTTTCATCAAAAGACAAAAGAAATTGCCTCTCTTTTGCTTTCTGGTACAACCCTTCAAATTTGTGTGTAATTGTTTGTAATTTTGACAAGCTCCAAAACCACTTCCACACAAGCAGGTTGAAACTATAAGCCTCACTCTCTTCAATCTGTTCTTCACTAACAAGAGGGGCTCATCAAAGTGTAAAAGTTTACATTTAGCCCAAGAAAATGTAATATGCTTACTTCTGATGACACCTCATGGATAGCATTTTAATATGCTAAAACAAAGTTTTAGAAAGAAAGAAATATGTAGGATCTGTTAACAAGTGGAAACTTATGCAATGCCATGAGACTGCCATGAGCTCACTGAGCAAAGTTCAGGCTTTACAATGTTTTTTCATGCAATCCTGCTAATTTCTGCTTGTTATACACATAAGCAAATAGCTTGCCAAGTCATTTTGGGTATCGTTTGTGTTTTTCTGTTGCAGGTTGTGCAGAAGTGAAAGAAAATTATGAATTGCTTTGTGCATGCTGCCTGCAGATTACTGGTGCTCACAAAGAGAGGATTATTACTTTAAGGGGAGAATGGGGGTTATTCTGTTGATAATGCACTACAGTAACCTCTGTTCATTCCTTTCATTCCTTTGAAGAAGCTCAAAATATGATCATGCACCATCACAACCCCTGCCAGGCAACATTGACTATAGCAGCCACAGGCATCCCACACCTGCTGCCTGCTAAGCCTCTCACTGAACAGCAGCGTGGAGTGGCCCTCACAAGCAAAGGCTCAGACAATCCCTCTCCTGGCTCAACCACCTTCTGGAAGTTCACCAAATCTCTCTTCATTTTAGGCCTTTAAGACCCTTCTGTCATGTGAGGGAATGTCTTCAGCCTACCAATGTGCTGAGGACTCTGCTCTGGGATTTTTCTGCCTCCAGCACTCAGGCTGAAGTGGTAAACATTCAGGTATTTTCCTTGATTAAGGGAGAGGAGATAAATCTCAGAAGTTAAAAGAGACACTGTTGAATAAACAGGAAAGGTACAGCAACAGGTGTTTCTATTGTGGTGGATGGTGCTTATTTCAATCACTGGCATACCAAGTCACAGTGTTCATATTTCTTTGATAAATTATTCTTTGACCTTACAGATAATAGATATCTGAGTATGATAACTTGCCATCACCCTGGATTCTATTTACAGCTCTATTTACTTACACAAAACTCTCAGTGATCCATCCTGGATGTTTGTTTTCCCTTTAGGATTTCTACTTAAGTTCCTAGGAAAAAGAAAGGAAACCGAGTTTTTGAGACCTTGAAGGTCAAGCCTCTGAGAAGGTGAGAAATCACCTCTGTCCAAGAGATTATAATGGGGTAAACCTTCAGCAAACACAGGTCAGTGCCACTCTGCTGAAATCAGTGGTGGCATTTTAGGATGTTAAAGGCACGTTATAGCTAAAAATATCTGTTGTGACAGATAATCACAGTTAGGAAGGAAGAACTGTACCACTGCCCATGAAACTACCCGAAAGGAGGTTGTAGTGAGGTGCAGATCAATCTCTTCTGCCGTGTCTCAAGTGAAAGGATGAGAGGAAATGGCCTTCATTTGCACCAGGGGATGTTCAGATTAGATACTAGAATTTTTTTTCACTGAAAGAGTGGTTAGGCATTGGAATAAGTTGCTTAGGAAGGTGGTGAAGTCACTGTTTCTGGAAGTGTTTAAGAAGAATCTGGATATGGCTCTTGGGGATTTGGTTTAGAGGTAATTCTGTTGGTGTTGGATTGATAGTTGGACTCCATGGTCTTGAAGGTCTCTTCCAACCTTGACAAACCTGTGATTCTGTGAAACTTTGATTTGTCTCGTTGTAGTGTGAATCAAACTGAATATCAAATTGTTAATGTCACCATTTTCTCTGCAGGACTCCAGCTGTGGATTCTGATTGTCCTTGACAACATTCATGACCACAAGCACTGGGATTGGAATGTTATAGGGAGGGACCCAAGACAAGGCAATTCAGGCCAACATCTTTTACTGATCATTTGTTTAGGGCTCTCAGTATAAAATGTTCAGCTCTTGTTTTCAAAGATAGAGAGTATTCTTGGAATTCCCCAAAATTTTGCCATCCATCCCATGTTTTCAAAGCAGGAGCTGTGTAGAGAGCAAGCTGGAACGTGGAATGCTGGTTGCCCTGAACCACCTGAGCACCCTGTACCCTGAGGAAAGCCCTGCTGGCCAGTGCAATGCCATCCAGTGCTCACTGGCTGCACAAGCCCCTGAAATATTAGTGCAGGTCATGGGTTTGCAGGATGTAGGACCAATGACTTACACAACATACAAAATCCTGGATGCATCTACACTGTGCCTGAAGTGCTGGGACCAAGGATCCTCTCAAAAATAAAGGCACTCCCAGGATCAGCACCTGCCACTGCTGTGGACTGAAGGCACTGAACCCACTTCTGCCTCCAGCAGACCTCATCCACCTTCCAGGTTAGCTCAGGAAGCCTGGTTGTGCCCAGGGAACCACGGCAGGGCAAGGCATGAGGTTTTCCTCTGCGTAAGGTGGGCACAGCCTGGGAGGTGCTGAGGCATTTTAGTTTTGCACGTGGTCTCCCTTGCCTCCAGGAAGCACCACAGAAACCAGACAGAAGAAAATCATAGTCTAATCTGCCTGCTGCAAACTTTCCTCAAAGCCATACAGACCAGACAGTAAGGGAACTGATCAAGATCAAGAAATTGCTGCACTTTACAAAAACCTATTGTTTTCATTGTGATAGTATTGTAATTATGATAGTATTTTTCCTCTAGAGAAGCTCTGCAAGGATGGATTATATTTCTTAGGCATTTGGTAAATTTCTAGCAAATTGGTTCTGAACTTGGAGCTACTAAAAAGAGGGGTTTGTGTCACTACCCCTTCCCCTTCATCTGTGCTTCCATAACAACTCCTGCGACAGCCAACCCATCCCTTGCACCAGAGGGGCAGTCCAAACCACAGCAAGAGGTGCAGGAGCAGTACTTTAGCAAAGGGAAGTCAAATGATAAACCAGCTGCCCTGTGTATAAATACTACAGGGGTTCCTATGATCATGTAACTTAATGTAAAATCCTTGCAATTTCCCTGTGGAGAAATGGGGATCTCTCCTCAGTTCACTGATACAGTCAGTCCTATGAAACTCAATTTCTTATGTCTCCTTCTTGACTCCTTCATGTTCTCTTTACCCTCTCATCAGGCTCAGGCTCTCCTTTCTTAAAGACAATTTGATTAGATACCACTCCTGATTCGAAGTTCTTGAACAGTTCTTCTTCCCTATGGGGGAAGAAGAAGCATTCAACAGGAATTACAGGATATATCTTATGTTAGCTAACATTTAGGTTCTGCTTCCAAGAGGATCATGATTATTGGTACATGACAATGTCATTGTCACCTCATAGAAAGCAGCATGCTGTATGTCAAGCAACATTTCAAGGAAATTCTTATTTGTAAAAACCAGGTGATACAGCCTCACTTCCAAACATTTGCTGCACTTTTTTCCCTGTAATTGCTGTTCATGTTGCAAGTTTTTTTGAAGCTGGAGCTTGCATATTAAAATGAATTTTAAAAACAATGGAAAACTGAAGAACAGTTTACAGAATACAGAAATTTTAAAAATGGAAATACAGTATACAGTATTTTAAAACATATGATGAGCATAGAACAAAATCTATGTATTTTTTTAAAACACTAATATTGAATATAGTCATAAATATGTACTTCTGACACCATAGTTCTTTCATTTAGGATAAAAAATCATCCCTGTATAAGATGAACAGCATGAGTCCTATGTTCCATGACAACCCCACTGATAAAGCGATTAAGGACTTTAAACTCCATTTGACTTGTGCAGGTCTTCTGCATGGGGATAGCTTTCTGTGGCAGTGCATAATTATATACAACTTCAATGTTTCAGCCTTCAGAAACTTCTTTGGTGATGAATAGTTTGGATGTCAGAATATTTCTTGATCTTTCACGAGTTTTGTCATTACAAAGATGAAATTTAAATCAGGAGATAAAGTCTCTTCTCTAGATCTGTACGAAAGCATGTCTTTGAATGGATTAAGGAATTCAATAAATGCCTCTGGTTGTGCCCTTATTAAGCAATAATGCCTTTAATTCTCTGCCTAAATGGAGAAGACCCAACACGAGCACTGAATGTGTGTTGCCATGTACCTTACCTTACTTATATCTAAGTGAAGAATTTAAACTCATTTCAGATTTCCACCCTTAGAGATGCCCATCACTACAGTTGAAATATGTTAGAAGGAGCAATTTAGATGTGGCTACAAATTTGTGCTTGAAATGTTGGCAGGCTTCTCCTCTCACCATCACGCTTGTTCCTTTATTATCACCTTCTCTCATGATTTGACATCAGTGGATGTCTAAATAACGTCAGTGCATCAGTGACAGCACAAGTCTAGAGATATTAAGTGTCTCAAGTAGGACAGCCAATGCAATGCACAGTTTCTATTCTCTTTGTTACTGTATTCAGCAATGTGCACTGAGTGCTGCACGATCCTCCCATTTAAGTCCCATCAAGTCAGTAAATCATTTCTGAGTACCAGCCTAGGCATTTACTCTGACAAACTGGAAACAGGGCAGATAGATGTGCTCTCACTGCAAAGGGGTTTCCTTCCAAAAGACACCTTGGCTTTCCACCCTGACAGCTCAACGTGAACAATGGCAAGAGAGAAGGGTCTTGACCCTTCTGGGTCATGTCCCAGAGCCCCACAGTGTATCCCACAATGGGTTAAAGACCAAAACACAGGGATCAACATTAGTGAAGTTGGACAGGAGCTTCTAATGACCCCCGTAGTGCTGACAGGCAGTATACTGAACCAAATGTGAGTAAAAAACCACTGGGTGAAAACAAATACAGGCATTTCAATTTTCCTACTTCTGGCCTATTATATAACTTCTAAAATAATGGTCTTTGAGAAGAGCATTCTCCAAACCACTTTTTCTTTCTATTTCTTTATGAAGTGAATCTGTACTTAACTGATTTTATGTGACTTGCTGAGATGATAAAGTTGAAGGGTCACTGGTTCATCACTATGACTCTTTATTGTAAAGTCAAACAGAAAGAAAATCAACCAGGGGGGATGCAAGTCTTTATTTTCACACAAAACAGCTGTAGTGCTTTGCAAGGAAGAGGAATAACCGGGCAAGGCAGATTAATAATCTGGCACGGACAGTAAAATTTTTCTCACCAATTTATAAAAGTACAGACTCAAAGCCATGTCAGAAAAGATCTGTGAATTCAATACACCTGTGATCATGCTTCACAGAGCTTTAAATAATGAAAACCTTCAGCTATTACGTTTCAAAGAGATCCTTTGGTTTTACACTTACTTATTGTTTTTTCATTTCAGTTTATAGCAGCTTCGTGAAATGAAAAGCATAGAAAAATAAATAAATGTTTATGAATTTAAACAGACATGTCATGCCCATGATTTGAGTTATGCTCATAAATTGAGTTATACTGGTATTTAAAAGAAGCTCGAGGTTTAAAATAAATTGGATTTCCAAAGGGAGCTGGTGAGTCTTGAGGGGGACTACATCTTGCACATCTTAGAAAATCCAAGACCTCATAAGTATATATTAAACAAAAAAAAGCTATTGGATTAGCATTTATTGAATACTGAAAAAGATAAACAAAACCAGATTTGTACATGTTCTATATTTAAGCCAAATTATAACTATCCACCATGAAAAGCTTTAAAACAGTTTTAAATCTTCTACAAATTGCAAATACCAAAGTCTAAGACCAGAAAATAGAGCATCTGGAAAAGCCTCCTTGGAGGTGGTCACAATCTGTAAGTAAATGTATATACACATGAACAAATAATTAAGACATGCACAGATAAATACAACACAAAAGATATAAAATATAACATATATAGGTTTAATTTTCTTTTTCTGCATAGTTTAAACTGGAAGTTACAATGGCTGTAGGCAAAATGAATGAAAAGTCTTTTCATTATGTATTTTCTACCTCTTGAAATACAAGATGTCATGTCAGAGAATGCTTTAAGTTAGCAGACACATGTGAAGAGCCTAAAGAGACTTTCGCTAGGCTTGTGTCTATTGAGGGAATGCAAAGGAAAATAAAAATAAGTATTATCAGTGTATTATCTTTAAGTATTGGCAAAAGTGGTGGAATTAAATGAATAGAGTTAAAGGGAGTTTTCTGTTCCCCATGACATCAAATAAGACAATTAGAGGAAGAAGACAAATTTTTCATTTTAAATACTGAGCAGATGCTTGCAGAGTATGAGCCTTCTTGCATCATCTTTTTGTTTTTTCATTACTGAAAGGCTACAAATAAAGTAAGAATGAAATAAATTTACTTGATTTTAATCAGGTGTTATCTTTCCTCATTAACCTCTGCCATGGTGTCCAACAAGTGTGGTTTTGAAGGATTTTTACAGCGTGAAAAATTTTTAGGGATAAAGGTGCATTTTGAAACGTAGCATTTTGAAACAGAAGCTACAACTTGGCTGCAGGAGGAAGGAGAGATCCAACCAGTATTTGTGATTTTACCACCTCATTAAACAGGGGATTCAGTTAAGATAAAGGATCCTCAAGTGGCTCCATACAAAACACAGGCAACCCTGCCTGACCCTTGGCCTGAAAGAGGAAAGACTCATCGCTCAAGGCTCCACTTCTTTCCAGTGACCTCCCAACAACAGTTCTGTCCTGAAATAATTTCTATCTCTTGCAATTTTGCGCTTTAGCTGTATTTGACATAAAATGCCAAGTACTGTGACTGAGATTTACTCATGCTTGCAAACATTGCTTTTATTTGCATTGACTGAATCCCCTTGGGCTTCTCTTATTTTGTCTGTAACAAGACAAAGTATAGTCATAAATATTCATGCTGCTGAAAGGTATACCAAGAGGGAAAGTGCAGTGCATGAGACCCCAAACAGCCCCATGCACATTTTTCAATTACTTTTGGTTGCACCATGTCTTGGGTTGAAAAGATAATTCGATCTTTTGCTCCTTGGCTCCTGCCTAACGAGACTGCCAACAGGAGCGTGCCCGTGATGGTGATTTGCTTTAGCACGTGGACACTCGTCCAATGGAAATGCTGTGAAATCACCAGCACATTTTACATAAGCCACTGAACAGTCATCAGCGAGTAGGAAAGGGATGCTGCGACATGATCAGTAAATAAGTAGGTGAAATTCTGTCTTGTCTGTAGAGATGTTGGAAGTGAAATCTGCTGCACAGCTTGCGGGTTTATATGAACAGTTTGCTAATTAGAGTTGTATAAAATGACAATTTTTCAAGAAAATTTCCACCCTTCATAGCATCCCAGTGTGAAATTTGAATTTTTTTTTTTAACCCAACAAATGGGCTATTCTCATATTTTTAAAAAAGTTTCTACAGGAGATCCAATACCACTGCTCAATGCCGTAAATTTTTCAGTACCACCTCAACTTTTTTTGCTGCATAGATATTCACTGGTTTTTGGCACCCTTCAGCTGCTTCACTCCTCTCTCCCCTGCCTATTTCTGTTGCCCACCAGGATAATGCAAAAAAGTATCAGGAGAGCTCACACAAGCTCGCTGTCATTTTTTAAGCTGCAAGTAATGACATTCGTTAAATGAACGCAATAAAACCTAAAAATACAGAAGTGGGTTCATTCTTTTTGAAAGCCTGGGTGTTTGCTGCTGCAAGAAAAAGATCCTTTTCAGTCACACCCTTTGGGCTGTTAATGTGCAGAGTTTGCTGTGGAAATTAATTTTTTTTTAGAAATTCTTCTGGAAGATTTTAAAGAGGATGTTTCTCTCTTTGTTACCATTGCCCAGATGAAACCAGAAAGGTGCAAAAAAGCTGAGAAAGAACAGGAGCCTTATAAAATTCTTCAACACAATTCCTTTTCCACTACTCTGTTGAGCTCTGCTAACTGAGACTTTTCCCTGTAGGGGCAGCCAGAGTTGGAGAGTCTCTTGATGAAGCATCTCTCTCCATAGGGTGAGCTGCCCAGGGTGGATGTGGGATGAGAACTGGCTTTGACCTTTGGCCAGTCCCAAGATCAGGCCAGACAGAGAAGCTCATTGAGATAGATCACACTGCTTTTCTCCAGTGTGCAAACCCTCCTCTAAGTCAAGCTGTCCCTCTGTTGAAAGAACGGAAAATAAAATATTTTCAATTCTTCATACTTTTAGCTCTTTATTTTAATTTATAAACTGCTATTAAAAAAGTATGTATCCTGCATGTACTTTATGCCCAGTGAATTCAGGAGTTGGACTTCAATGGGAACTGGCCTGTGCTACCTACAAACATGTAGGTAGTAAAGACACAATCATCTGGGGGGGTGTGAATGTGTGCACATTGATGTTTACATTATAGGTAGTGGTGGCAAGCATCATAGTGAGTATTTCTAATTAGCTAGTGCTCCCCAGTGCCAGATTTTAACACACAGCCCTCTCAGCCACATTCTTGTTCTGTTCAAAGCATACAAACTGAAGTGGGAGCTGCCCTGTAAACCCAGTCTTT
>VZRO01006318.1:2628407-2672504 GCA_013397915.1 Daphoenositta chrysoptera
TTTTTTTTATTTTATTTTTTACTATATTATATTATATTTTATTTTATTTTAGATAAATAAAAGTGACCTACATTTGCTAGCTAGGTGGCAAACAGTGATTAACGGGTCAGCTGTGCTCCTTGGGACAAGGAGGGGGAGATCCATGTAATTCAAGAAAACTTGAAAGGGGAGGAATCAATGGCCTTCAGGGAAAAAGGGAGTAAATCTCTTCAGGACAAAACTGAAAGCTGAGAATATCCACAGGATTCTGCTACAATGCCTTCTCTTAAATGAAAGATTGGTTGTCCATCTCCCTGGCCTCCAAATTTTCTTCCTCTTACAGTGAAATAAGGAAAGAATTCTGTATGACACATTAGGTTTCTTGAAACAATGGGGGGTGACAAGTCCTCTCCACTGCCCTTCCTTGTTTCCACAGGTCAGAGGGCCAGTGAAAATGCCTGAGACAGCCGGTGGGATGGTGCTGCTGGCTGGGACTACCGGTGCTGCTGGTTCCAACCACAAGAACCAGTGAGGGATCACCCTGCTCCTGCCACCACACAGCAGCGATCACCAAATGCAGCCCACTGCCCTCTGACAAACCCAGGAGCTGCAGTAACCACCAAAAATCCAGCAGAAGGCCAACAGAGCAGGAGAGAAGCGGTTCTAATTTCTGGGCTACAAGCAAATCTCCTGGACGGTTGCAGGAAGCAGAAAGTGCGACAGAAAGAGGCAAAAAATGCCCCAAATTTCCTAGCCAACCTGCCTTGGAGAAATAAAGTTCCTTTTGGTGCCCAGGACTAAATTTTTCAGCTCAGCTGTTGAGGAAGACAGCCTCAGAAACGCTTTCCAAGGACGCCTCCATAAGCCCTGCTAAGGAGGCAGGGGTGAGTTTAAGCCCATCCATTGCTTCACAGCGAGATGGAAGTGATGGGATGGCCTATGCAGCGGACCCTGGAGCAGAGAAAGGATAATTTAGTTTTAGCTCTCAGGTCCTGTTTTCAGCAGTCAGAGTGAAGACCAGAGACCTACTGTTGCAAACAGCACAGAAATAAATAGTTCCCGACTCGAGGCATTTGCCATACAAGCAAAGACAACGCCTGGCAGGTGGCCGCTGACCACAATGGCAGAGCTCATACGACGGGGCACGGGGTGCTCTCCAGCTGCACAATTTGGAAATCCAAGGAATTTCTAAAGTAATGAATCACAGATTTCAGCCAGAGTTTTGCCTGAGAAACTACAGGAGCTATTTCTTAATTAGAAATCTGTCCCTCTCATTGACTGCCAATTCAGTTACACAAGCCAGACACAGAAAACATTTCTTTTTTTTTTTCTCTCTCTCAGTTTGCTCCCTGTTTCTTAATCCTGTGGAAGAAAGGGACAAACATATCAAATGGGATTGCACTTTGGAACCTTTATGTGCAGCAAACTCCTCAAGGTCAAGGATTTTTTAAGGTTAAATGTGTTGTGACAGCTGCAGGACAGGATCAAAGTGGTCTGCAGCCTCACTGGGATCCTCTCCCTCATGGGTTCCCCCTACCAGAGGGAGAGGTCCCCATCGTGCACATCCCCCTGGCGCTGCTGGACTTCCAGCTCCCTTTGCACCTACTGCCTTCCTCTCCAGTATATGCCTCTTTTCCCTCTGCCTCAGTCCCTTTTCCTAAATTAACTCACTCGCTATTTTTTAATCTGTACCTTCCTTTGATGAGGAGCTGTCAGCTCTGCGCATTTCAATACCTCGGAGTGGCAGACTGAGTTTATGCAAACCTGTTTTCTGGCTCCCCACATGGCAGAGCTGCGTCTCTCCGGTGCCACGCTGCTGTCTGTGGTGGGGATGAGTAATTCTGCCACGGCGGGGGGGCACGGATGGGACCACAGGCGACACCTCCAGCTCCGCGGGTCCAGGACGCTGGGATGCCGCGTATGGCTCCCAAGCTGTCGAGCCCGCCCGCGCCCACACAGGGCTGTAGGTGATGACAGCGCCTGGTTCCTCCTGAGCAGCAACTTGCAGGGTGGACCACGGTGCCAAAGCTCCTGCCGGAGCCGCGGGGTCAGAGTTGAAAGCCGCAGGGATCGGGTCTGGGATTGTCACTTGTGCTGCAGGAGCGCCCAGGCAGACGCGGTCAGCTGCAGACCCTGGGCCAGCACAGCACACCAGCTATGTCCTACATACATTTTATTGTGAAAGCTATTTTGAGCAGTGTTAGACAGGGATGCAAAACCTGGGCTTGTTCTCTTACGCAGGGATTAACTCTATTCTGAGGTACTTGACAGCAGCGAATTTTGACTTTCCTTACTGACCCAGAGTGTTAAATTCGAGAGGACATGACACACCCTATAGTCCCACTACCTTCAATAGATATAGTGTGATCTTTCTGGATGTGGCCAAGGACACAAACTGGGACAGTCCTGTGAGTAAATGATGAATCAAAAAAATAGTGACTCACAAATTTGGCTTTCCAATATTGTGTCGTTAGTGAAGCACAGACAAGGCAGAACTCTTGTCACCCAAATCAATACAGGGTACACTTTGCAGTAGAAAAGCTATTGAGACTGGGTGCAGCCACAGGGTTGTGGAGGGGGGCACTGGGAGAACAGTGGCTCCCTCTCTCCTGAGCAGGACAGTCATGAAGAGAATGGACCTTTAGCACAGCCCTGCTAAACCTGCCCTGGTCAATACACACCCAGAGTTTAATTTTCCTCTGTCCCTCACAGCTTAGGGTATTCAGTGCAAATAAACTGGCATCGGATGGTCTTCTCCTCATCTGCAGTGGTGGAATAAGGGATCAGGACCAGGGATTTCTCAGTCAGTACATCAGTGTGTGGGCAATTTTTACTGTAACCACAGGGATTATTTACAGCCTGGACACCATGACCCTTATTTTTTTCTATTCATTTCTCTGCAGCTACATCCTCTACAAGAAAAAAAATATTCTTGCCATTAAGACAGAACTCAAATCACCACGTGCAATTTAATAAGATTAAAATAATTTTGACCGAACACGGGATGACAAACAAAGTTCTGTTTATGGCGAGATAGATGTAAAGCAGTTGTAGTGGTGATTTAGAATTGATTCGATCTAAGTGCATCTCAAAAAATTGTGAAATAGAATCTACCAGCTAAAACTAATGAGCACAAAACTACATTGATTTGGCCCAGGGTGGACAAATAGAACATCTGGCATATTTGGCACCGATGACACAGCTGGCATTGTTGGACCCGTTTCTGCAGAAGGTACAGATGCAGAAATGGGAGAATTGGTACAAACAGTGCAGATGGAACAGTTGGAACAGATGACAGTGGGCAGAGCTGGCGATGCTGGCACAGGTGTCATAACCTCAACAGCTGGCACAAGTTGTGACAATCCTGGGATTTCTTAGTGCAAGGCACATGTTCATTTTGGCTTTGGCTGCAGAGAGATAAGAGCATTTTATAATTAGTAAATGTGCCATTTAAAAAAGAACTTTTTTTCCATCCTTAAGGACATCCACCTCCAACTGTTACAGCCTGGAATGTGGAGCATTTCTGCAAATTATAATTTCCCAGAGAAAACCACAATTGATAAATACAGATTTAATATAAGGTAATTAGACATTTTTATTCTCATATAGATAATAATCATGAATAGGATTTCTTCATAAGAGGTTTGTTAAAAAACATGGTCAGATCTGTAGCCTGATCATGGAGATTAAAAAAAGCTTTGTCTTAAAGCCAAGGCTTGTTTACCACCAAATTGGTGGGCTATATTTTCCAAAAGTGCAATGCTTCACAATGAAACGGAGTTTGACAGAAGCCACTGGGAAGAGCAGGGCACTGGGTGAGCACTGTGGAAATAGTTAATTCTTTGGCTGAAAAATGAACCATACTTAGGGCAAGAATGAAAAAACGGAGAAGCCACAATATTGCCTATTCTTTAGCAATGCAGCTTTGTTAAACATTATTGAAAATACCACTGGTTAGAGTCTGATTTTCATCTGAGAAAGAAAATACCTTACTCTCCCTCGAGCCTCTGCTCTGAGAGTAGCTGTAACAAGGCAGTATCCTTTGATTCCCGTGAAAAGATAAGCAACGAGATGAAGTTGCTTGCCAAGAATTTAAAACAGAAATTAATTCCTTCTTTTATTTCAGCTGTTAAATGCTATAGAGAGCAGGCAGGAAGTAAATTTTGCTGAACTCTGGGGCCTGATCCTGCAAAACCTTATTCACAGCTGTCTTCAATAGCAATACAAGCCTGCAGTGGAAGGGCTTGGAGGATTCAGCTTCCCTTTTCAGAAGACTTACACCCTGCAGAGCTTACTTGTTGGGTATATTTCTGAATGCACCTTTTATCATGCTGCTTGCACAAAACCAGTTTTCACCAACCTGATTTCACTGCACAAAGAGACCGTTGGTCGGTATTTTTAGTAAAGAGAATTTACAGGAAAGAGGATTTAAAAAAAAAGGACAAGACCCAGGACAAACCAATAAAAATACTGAATTGAAAAATACTTAACAGCTTGAAAAACCTCAAATGAGTATGTACTGTCACGGCTGGAGAGGTTTTTAGTACTCAGCCATTTTAAGCAATTCTTTGTCCTCTGTTTAGTCATGTGCTCCCCTACCTTGTGCTGTACAGCACAAAACCACTAGTTAGTCAGCCACACTTTATATCAAATGATAACTACAATCTAAACCCTCATGAAACAAAAAAAGGAATAGTTTGGAGCAGAGGAAGTTAAAGCTGTGTTGCTCAGCTGTGCTCCCCGCTATACCACAAGGAACAGTGATATTGAAAGCAAGACCCAAATTTCCTGTCCTCTTATTTCAAGCACAGATAGCTATAGGTCTTAGCAGACTGCTACAAAACCCAGCCTATAAATGTTCTTAAAATCAGGAGTAGGTCCTTTATATTGGCACAGCTGCAGTAAATTTTCTTTTCCAAGCTGCCAAGATGATGAGTTGACCCTGGAAGTTTAAACCAGGTCTGTCTGTTTCCTTCAAGCCAAGTTCAAGTAGCAGCCACAGCTCTCCTGGTTTCCTGGACATGGCCATGCAGCCAGCACTAGCAGCTCCCAATGGGGACCAGGAGCAACCCCCACAGCTGGTCACAGAGCCATCCCTTCAAAGCTGCCAGCCACCACTGCCTGGTCATTACCTGTAGCCCAGGAACAGTGGACCTACAGCAGGAACCAACCTGAACGTTTGACATGAGGGAAGGGGGATGAGGATTTTGCCTGGGCTGCTGCCTCACTGCTCACTGGGCTTCTCGAGAAGAAATGAACTTGGTTTCCTGTGTTTTGTGAGTGCTTTGCTCTCTGCCTTTTATTTAACAGCAGCCTGCACACCCAGTACTTCATAACCTATGGATGTCTCATGAAAACATTCCTCTCTTGCTTCTGGCTGCAAACTTTTACAACGTGCTTTAATCCCCCCTTCAAACAGTTGTTGCACACGCTGGCTCACTGCTATCCCTGGAGAACTACTGCCAGGCTGTGATATCCCAGCTGGGTTGGCAACTGGGGGGGGCAGCAGCTATTCCCCCCTCTGCACACCAGCAGATACATCCTGAAGAAAATTTCTATTCACCTTAGGATGAGCTTCCTGCTCTTAGAAAGACCTACAGTAAAATGCAGCCACTTTGTTCAAGGAAAAAAGGTAATGGTGGCTATCTTTTTTTCCATCTGCTCTGTATATGCAGTAGGTGTCCCTTCATGATACAGAAAGACCTTTTACTTTTGTAATAGGTGTTTCATTTTTATTTAGTCTTTACACATTTATGATTTGAGCCCACCGTGTTCTAAAGACACCAAAGCTTACTCATAAAATTAACTTCTATGCACCATTTTTATTCCTCTTAAACCTTCAAAATAAAGGTCACATGGGATTTAATTACTGTCTATGATGGGTGCTGCCTCTCTGCACAGAGACCATATTTCACCTAACTCCCCAGAAAAGAAACCTGTTAATCATGGTCAAGATGCTGCTCAGTCATCACAGCTCAACGTTTTCTCTTGTCTCAACACTCCGTGATTGAGGATCAGCTCCCCAGCAAATATGAATCATTACATCTTCTCCAAAGTCAACACAACTCTGCTGATTACCTTATTGAGGATCTAGCTCTGTATATTATGGAGGCAACATCTCCATGAAATTGATTTTGGAAGCAGAAGTGCAATTTTTCTAATAAGATTAAAGCACATGCTGTTGTGACAGCATTTACAGGTTGGAAATTGAGTTAGTAAATGGCCCTTTGTCTGCTTAGCATCATCCTTGATGGTTGCCTCCTTCAGCCAGTCCAGATGCTGCCCAATGTGCCTGGCATGCTCTCCCAGTACCATGTAAAGGTGGTTGTCTGGGTACCAATTTAGGATCAAGAAGCCTGCTTTACCACAGATTCCTTGTGTAACCTGGAGCAAGAGTTTTGTCTCCCTGCTAATCCTGGTATGTGAACCTGGGAAAAATTCCAGATTTCTGGGTCTGGTTGGGTATCCCAACCCACTCAGACAGAACACCAATTCCCACTCATCCTCTTGTCTTTGCTGCACCTCTGCAAAGCAGAAATCTGGGCACAGCAGCCACAAGGAGCCATGGTGTGCCCTGGCCAAGTGGTTGACCCTGCTTGCCTCAACAGCCAGGGAGGCAGGCTTTCCAATTTATGAAAACACCCATTCATAGCTTTTATTAAACCATTGAAATAGCCCTGTGCCCCCACTGTCATCTTACTACTTACCAGACCTTTGCTACACTAAGTCCAGCCCCCAGAAAAAAATTGAGAAAGTGCTCGTTTACCACTCATAAAGTGCCCAGAGCCTGGGAGCCACTGCAGTCACTGACTTGATTGTTTATGAACAGAGTAGAACTAGTTTTTGCTGCAATTCCATACCTTACCTTCAGTTGACTCCTACATTGATGGAGTTAATCCAACTTTCTAAATGATTTTTTAGCCTGATTTCTCTTCACTGAAATGATGTGCACTCATTCATATAGCAGTATAACTTCTTTGGTATATCACAAAATTGTCTAAGGTTTGGGGTTTTTTCTGCAGTATTTTATGCAGATCTTAAATTCAAATCTGGAGCATGCTCTTGCAGCCTCTGATCCAAACTTCAGTTAGGTCAATGGAAGTCTCTCCTTGGGCTCTGAATCAGGACATTTTCAACATTACCTGTCCCCCATGTCATTTCCCCAGGACTCATCTAAGTGTTTCAGCTGCATGCTGGGCATCTTCTTGGGTGCCTGGAAAGAGGAAGGTGACTCACTTCTCTTGGTCCAACATTAATGCAGATTATTTGCACTTCCATCCAGAGGTACTTCTGGGTTCCTCTATGAAGAGTTTATGGAATTAAATAGTCAGGAATTAATAGCTGGTGCCCCAAAGCTCACTCTTCTGACCCACCAGGCAAATGTGCTTTTGCAGAAAATTCCCAAATTCTGGAGGTCCCTTGCAGACTGTTTTCTCAACAGGCTTCAAGGGGGAATCAGAGAGGCAGGTCTACCTCCTCTTTTCTTGTCCTGGTTAGTTCCATTAGCAGAGCACCTGCACAAGTGAATAACCTGCAGCAGTGAGTTGCAGCACTGGAGTTAGCAGCACACAAATGCCCAGGAAAAAAAATGCTTTACACTGCGCAAATTTAATGCCATAATTTGCCTCAAAGTCTTCACTGGTGCTGTTTGCTGAGCAAAGTACTGTTCTTCTGCATGCTATCAGAATACAGCCCTAAGTGCTTTCCTGGACTAGGTCCCAATACCTGTACATTTGCCTTGGAAGATAAAATAAGTAATGATATATAGGGCTGGGTGAGAGTCATCTCATTACATTGTCTGCTTTTTCTTGGCTGCTGCAGGTTTTCTGATACGTTTGTGGCTGAGACAGGACAAATGTCTCTGCAGGTTCTGTCTTTGGGATTTACTGGGCTTTGCACACTCAAGAAGCATACAGTATCTTTTCCAGACTAGGCTGGACCTTCCTTTCCCAGCAAAATATGAAATTTCAGTATTGGATCTATACATGTACTCAGAGGAACTGCATGTCCAGGCGCTTCAGAGGTCTAACTATGTCTCTACAGTAGTTGTAATCACTTTGGGAAAGAAAGCCTAATTTTTGTCTCAGCTTTGGATCATCTTTGTCATCTTAAGCCTGTGTGACCAGCCTCCACTTTCACTCTAGGTGGCCCTTTTCACTTGTAGACAAAGAATACAAACTTGTGAAGTTGTAAAGCCACCTGCAGCACACTCTCACTCTTTTCAGATACCAGGCACAACTCTGTATTTCATCCCAGCTGATGAGCCTGGGCAGGGTTTGCACAGCCTCTTCCCTGGACCCTGAAGAAGAACCTTCTCCAATGAGAAAATGCTCTTGCTGCTATAAATGGCAATGCAGACCATGATAAAAACCGATGATGCTTGTTTTGTCTCACTGGGATATTCTTTTCTTCACTTTCTGGTACTCAGCACACCAGGATCTTGGATAAAGCACAATTTGTTGAGACTTCTGGCACTGGTATTCCTGAATTATGTTTGATTCAGCTCTCCAGCCACAAAACCTCAGTGCTGAAGCACTACACATCAGGCTTCACTGCCTTCCAGTCAATTCTTTGTTGTTTCGTCTGCAACGATCTGCTCCTTTAAAAGCAGCTTTTGTTCAGTAAGTCTGTAAATTATTAGAATCATCCCCTTGTGGCATTTTGGTAGCCATCCTTCAGCAGAGTTGCTTCTTACTTATGTTTTCAGGTGTTCACGCACTTTAAAGCAATTCTAGCTTAAAAGTGGTGTCCTGATTCCAGGTCAAATATTTCTGCAACGTGTGTTGCACAGTTACTAGTAACAATACTAATTGCCATACTAATAGAATGCTGCTGAAGGGGAAATGAGTTCCACACTCTGTCAGTATTAGAAAATGGTACCAATTGTTTCCTGTAGATGTGATGATTGTGTAACCAGCATAAAAGGGTAGATTTCCTAGAAGGTAAAGGCTAAAGAAAAATCAGTGGGTCCCTGAGGTGATCTCAAATCTGACAGGAGAGTCTAGGGGGAAGCCTTCCCTGCTCTGAGAGAAAACAGCTGGAAATCACCCCTGTTTTGAGGGAGAGGAAGGACAAGAGGGAGAGAGAGAGGAAAAGGAAAGAGGAAACAGAAAGGAAGAGGAAAGTAAAAGTGAAAGGGGAAAACCAGAAAAAGAAGCTAGCTAACAAAAAATGTGTTTTACACCAGTTTTTGCAGGGTTACCCTTCGACGTCAATGAGATTGACCGATCAAGGGGACAGCTCTCTACTTCACAGGACCATGACCCAGAAGCTGGCAGCTTAAGAAACCAGAGGTTAAAGGGAAGCACGCTTTTGGATAAGAAGGAGAAGGAACAGCTGTCTCCTACGTGGGAGGCGATCAGCACATAAAAATGTTTGGTTAAGGAGCACGACACCCGCACCTGGCAGGGGCAGATCCTGCTAATCCCTGCCAGCAGCTGGCCGCCCGCATCGCCCCGGCCCCGGGGATGCCTTGCTGCCCTCAGGGCTTCCTCTTGCTGCTGACCGGGAAATTTAAAAGGCATTTGTGACCCTTCCAATGGGCCCATGGAAAAATTTGCCCCTGCAGTCTGGGGCCCTGCAAACTTTCCCTGTCCAGCTGAGCTATTCCTACCAGCTTTCACTATGAGCAGAGACCGTAGGGATTGGTTTTGTGATACCTTTTGGTAATTATATAAATAAACCATCTAGTTTACTTCTGTCACAGCCACCCACTAGTCAGTATGTGTGCCAGTCTTGGAGGTACAATTCATGAGAGTGGAAGGACAAGGCTGTACTCATCATGCAAGTGTGTCATTCTTCCAGTCATGCCTGTGGTGCATCAATTGCTCGTGGTGCAGGACATACATTTACATCCACTGCCTTGGCAGCAGTCTTGATTTGCACCACCACAAGGTAGGACCTACTGAATTTGCATGCAAAATACATAATCTTGTGATTTTATATCTTCAGATACCTTATCAGCCAAAGTTTCTACGTTCATATATAGTTAGACACCAGGAAGCAAGGATTGCACCAAAGAGGTACTTGGCATTAAATAACACTTGCCCTTTCCTATGGTCCCTGCCTGCTTTCACAGAACAGGAGCTTTCTTCCCAGCTTCTGCAGGTGATCACATCCACTGCTGTACCCTGGCTCTCTATTCAGCAAACCTGACAAAAATCTGTGTGCTGATCCCAGATTTTCTTTGCAGTCTGTGCCTATTTCACAGATGCACACACAGGATCTCCAGAGCCCTCACTGAGTTTATGTAATGCTTTCCCTCATCAGACACTGAAACCACAAAAGATGTCTCCTGTGAGACATCTGCCCTCATGGAGGAAAATGTCAATGAGATTTCATGGAAAGAAGAAAGGGTCTTCTCTGAACCAGCTGAAGAATCCAGAGCAGTCACACGCCAGGTATCAGCAGCAAAAAAACCAAACAAAAACAAACTAGTGTCTGCACAGTTTCTGTTACCTGTAATATATAAGAAGAAATGTAATCAAACTTTAATCTTTTTTAGACCTGGTTGAGCTCAGAGTGTAGTAAGTAGATAGAGAAAAGCTCAGCAAGTCTGATATGGTTATTACTGAAGAAAAGCCAGTACAGAACCCCATGAATTGTCGAGGCAATTCTGTATCCACAACCAATGCCATCATGCTGGCAAGCAAGTTTTTATTAGGCTGTCACATCTACGTCAGTTCAGAAGTGGTGTCAGATATTGCCACAACAAATTCTCTTGTTATAAAAAATCGGGGTGCATATTTTTATAACATTAATATATAATACATAAAATGGTTGGAATTCATACCAGTTGGCACTCGGTATAAGAGTCTTGTTTTGGCTGATATATACAGCATATTGGGAGAGGAGGAAATTTGCTTTCTCTGCAAACATGATGACTTTCCACAAATCAGAATTCATCCCCTCCTGTTGAATATTGCGGGGGCTTTTCACAATTGAGCGGAACGAATTTAGGGCTGTAAGTAATTGAGAGTTGGCTGCTTGCATACAGGAAAAAAGGAAGACAAACAAAATGTCACAGTGATTATTTTTATCTCTGTAAAGTGTGTGAAATTAATTTATGAAAGCAACATTTTTGCCCTTTTGAAAGTATACGTACACAAGTTAGAAGTCTGGGTGGTTCTCTCCAGGCTACCAGGAAAGCAAAACATCTACTGTATATCTGCCCTTTAATCTAGCAGATCTTTATTTGCAGATCTGGCTGAGCATCATGTTTCTGTATCTGTGCTTCTGCCAAGCGCAGAACCAGATTTGGTTCTTAGATATACTGGTTCAAAGCTGGAGGAATCTCACTGGCTTCAGCACACACTGATGAAGAAGAAGAGGAGCAGGGAAGTTGGCATCCTCTCCTGCCCCAACCTTTTCTGCCCTTGTCTACATGGAGTTTTGCAACTTAAGTGTTATTTATTTTAGGTGCTATTAGGTATTCTGTCCGTGGTTGGACAGATGGGAAGAAATGAAGTAATGCTCCCAGGAGCTGAACCCTGTCACCTTGATCTGGGGCTCACCCCTGGTGTAAGGCAGTTCACTTTACTCAGTCACTCCACTTCAATAAAGCTGTGACAGCAGAGCTGTTGCTCAATACCACGTCAGCCCTGCATGCTACCATTCATCGTTAAACCCAGCCAAGGTCAGTAGGAAGACCTGAAATCCAGGGGTCAAACAAAGTAGAACAAACCTAAGTGGAAGATAAGTCAGTCTCTATGAGACTGGTTTATGCAAAGGTAAATTGATATTTGTTATGCAGGTAAGGCAGTGCTATGAAAGCCAGTTTTCACAGTGTGAAATCCAGAAAAGGCCACAATGGACAACAGTGAGGAGGCAAGGATGCTGCTGGTTGGGAATGCTGAGGTTCCTTCTATCTTCCTTGGAGACTGCCCCAAGCTGCTGCTGTTTTAAATACTCCTCCGGGGATTACCTTTGGAATAATGTAGACTTTTAAGGTCAAACAGAAGCAGAACTGTTAGGGGAGAGATTTTAGTTTGGCTGCTTAAATGGCAGATTCTCTGACACAAGGAAGGGGTGGGAGAAGGGGTTACATTTTTAGGAGACACTCAAGAAGTTCAGCTCACAGAGAATACAAGATGTGCTCCTCTTGGGAAGAAAAACTAAATTACAGTGCAGCATTATACCCCTCTTCTTCCTCTTTCCCCCATCCCATCTGCTCCTCAGCTTTGCTTATTATTTTCTTTTGTCCTTAAAATTTCCTGTAGTTACTCATCTTTCTCTAGACTTATATGGTTCTTCAACCTTTCCTTGACACTCAAAAAGATTTTTTTTAATTACTCCTACCCTGCCCCTAACGCTGTCAGCTACTCCTTCACATCACTTATGAAGGAGTGCTTCAAACTCTGTAGAAACCCCATTGTACATTTTGATTCATTGGTACAGTTGGTGGTGGCTCTAACATTTTTTAGCTGATGGGGAATCTTAGCAGAAATTCTTGTAATAGACAGATATGTGTGTGTATTTTACCAAAGGTTTAAGAGAGCAACGTCATTAAAAACATGAATGACATGGAGTATTCATTATCAGTGTAACACTATCAAGGTGAGAATATTAATTGTTCTATGATGGAAAATAGAACAACTGGACACTATTTTGTAAAGGGTCTTGTTGCTTTCTCCTGACTGCTGCTTTTCAGGCTTGCCCTATTGCTGTGAGCTCAAGGATAGCCAGGGAAGCCTCCACTGAGGGCCATTGTGTAGGTACCCTGTGTCTCCTCTGCCACGGTGTATGGCCTTTCCCACTGAGTCACCACGCTGGGCTTGACTCTAGCAGGGCCAACATCTGCCCTTCGTGCATAAGGAAAATAAGGCTCAGAAAGGCTGTGAAGTTCCGGTAGGGGTGGACCAACTGTCTCCATGGTAAGAGCACAGATACTTCTCTGGTAAAAAAGTGGGGTTAGGAGCATAAATTGGGCCAGAAAGTAGCATCAGCTGCAGGCAAGGAAAGGAAATGTTTGTCACCAAGGTGCTAGGGAGCAGCCTTGATACCTTCCAAGATCCATGACCTTCAATTTCCAGCAGTTAGAAACTCAGAGAGATGTGGATGGGGGTGGAGCAGGGACAGTTTAAGAACTGTTAAACCTGCATAATCTAGGTGGCAAAAACCACATTGCTAACACAGTGACCTCCAGATCCCCTCCCTCCTTGCAGTTAGCCCTCTTTTCATGAACAACTCCACTGAGACCAATTCACTGACCACGCTCTTATTCCAAGTGATTCAGGGTACCAGAAACCAGCACACCAGGAGGTCAGCATTACCATTTATTCATTCCTACATCAGAATGCTTTCTTGCCCTTAACATTTTAAGAAGGCACGAGGGCAGCTTTACAAGAGTACTGTTCATCTTTCAGGGCTGCTGTTTGGAGAATTGTTCCTGTACCAGCATTGTCACTGACTTGCACCCCAAGTTTGGTTACATTTCCTAAACCTTTTCTATTCTCATTCCACCACTGGTAAAGTCAAATCACCAATACTGGGCCATCTGTTCTATATATAGGCACAAGATGCAGTGAACACATGAAGACTGTAAGGTAAATCCAAGTCTTCATGTGAAAGCTCTGTAAATATTAATTATTACTGTCTTAACTGATTAACCAAAGAAATGTAATCCAAATGCTAACAGGGACAAATCTGTCAAGGTGTGGAGATTATGCAAAATTTCCTGAGATTTTCTAAATATGGCTAAAATGTGGAGCTTCAGTTCACTGTCTTAATTAACAAGCCTACTGAGCAGTAATATGCAGGAAGGCCTTGCCAGGAACAACCACCAGTTGTGGAAGGGCATGTTACTTCAGGGAATCAGATGAGGAAGTTGGGTACTCTGGAAGCACTCCTGCATGTCGTGGCATTTGATCAAAGCAGGTTGTAAATGTTCTGCTTCATCAAATGATAGCTTCAACAGAAAGGAATCAACACAGCAGGAGAGGCAACCAGGAGATTTCTCTATTAGTTATTTCTTTTATATATATAATTTTTAAAAAATTATTTCTTTCATGTTTATTCTTAAAAGCAAGGGGTCGAGAAAGACTTCAAAATAAAATGGACTTGGTGGTATGGTTTCTGAACCGTAATTTAGATTTGGGCTACTTGTTTTTTAAGTGTGTCTGTGAATTCTCTCTTCACTCTCCCTTCTTTCAGCCACAGGTATCTCCAAAAGTTATCAGGGGAGGATATGATCCTTAAATAAGGTAACTTATTTTTAGCAACATTTCCAAATATAACACTCCTATTGTCAGAATTATGTTACCAAAGTGGCCAATTTGGAATGGGTGGAAAAAGCTTTTGGAGCTTTTCTATGCCAGATCCTCTGCCTTGAGCATGGAGCAAGTTTAATTTGCTAATTATAACCCAGGGCTTCTCCAGACACCATGCCCCTTCCAGCCAGAATGGGTACAATGTCACAGTTTCGATGGGCATGACCTCATCTTGGCTGATGCCACACATTTCTTCCAAGGTGAACCTTTACATTCCTGAATGTGAGCAGTGTGTAAACTAGTTTATGCCAATGACATGGAAGTTCTAACAGGGGAAATGCATCAATGCAATAATTCTGAGTCATCTCATTCTTAATAATAACTGAAGCTGAAATATTGTACTCACACAGACAAGGTTAAGTTGTATGATTTTGAGTTGCTTAGTTCAGCTGGGGCTTTTTCACACAAAAAGTGTAGTTTAACTTACCCCTCAGGAATGTTAGAAGCAACCAGCAAGGACTGGTGATATTTCCAACCCTTTGCAAGGTCAATGTGTAGCTGTCATCTCCCCACTTGGCAAGCTCAACTTCAGATGAGGCACACACCTTTCCACAAAGGGAAGGTTAGTTCCCTTCTGAAAACAGTAGGGAAGGTTAGGGCTTAGTTCAGTACATGCAAATTATCACCATTATTAAGACCTCTCTCAAAAGAAGCTGCAGAGTTTTGCCCAAAGTTAATAATCCTACTAGAGGGACTTAGAAATGTTCATCATCACTGAAATACATTTAACTAAAACACTGGATGTTTTTCGTTGTAAAAAATGAAGATGATTTTCTCAAAGCTACTACAGAATATGTGCAATGTGTGAAGGGTTGTGTGTGCGGTTTTTTCTCTGTTTTTTTTTTTGTTTGGTTGGGATTTTTTAAGTGGTGTTTGTCTACCTACAGTGGCAACTATGTCCTTTGCAATACATAATATAATGTGCTGCTGTTGGAGCCCTTCAGTTATTTTAGGGCGGTTATGTCAGAATGAAAGGGAAAAACCCGCCTCAGTGCTTTACATTTAAAAACTACTGGCATGACATGTGCTAATTCATTTTAAAAAATCTCATTCATCAAAACAATTCATTTTTTGTTTGAACAGGCTGAATAAACAATTTCTTACTGATTTAATCCTGGCAGCCTTTCTAGTGACAAGTGGCTCCAGTTCATGTACAAGCACCACAGTGTCCTTAAGTATCAAGAACAAATTGGGTACATAAAGGACATTTAGTGATCACCTCTGCATGACTGCCCAGCATTCCCACTCGCCTTTTTCTCCCCCTCTTTTAATGATTTTTCTATTGTAGCAAATGCCATTAAAATCTTGAGTTTATCAGAACATTCTGAGAAACATCTGGGTTGGATCCTTTCTTTTCTTTCTCCTGCCAATGATGGGCTGACATGGCACGAAATGTTGTCCTGAATCAGCACTAGATTGTGTACTTTCAAAAAAGGTCACAGAATAGTGCTGGAACAGTGAACAGCCGCATGGAAATGGGCTTACTGTAGAGCTCATTCTTGTGAAAATAGAGAAAAAGTTACAGTATTTTCAATCCTTTGAAGTGTATACTTCCATTTTGATTATTATCTCCGTTTTCAATCGGACAGTAAGCATAAAGGCAAAATCGTTCTGCCATGATGAAGAAAATGTGCTAGTATCCAACATCTACATTTGTGTGACACAAAAAAAAAATAAATATATTATAAATAGATCAACAACTGGTTCACTTGCCCTGAATTGATAAGGGAGTTGGACTGGATGATTGTTTAAATCCTTTCCGACTGAAATTATTCTATTCTATTCTATTCTATTCTATTCTATTCTATTCTATTCTATTCTTTTCTATTCTATCCTATTCTATTCTACTCTATTCTGTTACAAGTCAGTTGGTTCTTCTGTGAGTCAGCTCCAGTCAATCTGAGATGAACCTTATCTCACACTAAGTGTCTTTGCACTCTGAACTTCAGAATGAGTTCCTCAGTTCAGCACTATTTGGCTGCTCTCCACACCATCTTTTAGGACAGCTTTGCCTTGAAACTGCTAGGAAAAAATGGCACCCTCTTGTACTTGAGTTCTGTTTCTTTTGCTGATATAGTTGTGCTACCATTTTAGCAATGAACATATTTCTTCCTGGTTTTTGGAGGCTCAAGTTCTGAAGAGTGACAGCTTTCATGAACCCAGGTGGTTTTCCCTTTTGTGCACCAGCCATACCACCACTAACCCTCAAATTCGACATGTGATGCCCAGTTCTGACTGTGAAATACACACAGCCTGTTCCCCAGTGACTGGAAGCCAGCTCAGGGAGAAGCAAGGAGATTTGCTCTGCCTGATTAGTGGTATCCACAAAGACATGGGTGCCAGAAGAGGCCAAAACAGAAAGTCAGCTTATTTCATCTAGTGAGAGGCAGGAAAAAAAGATGATCTCTTCTTTCGTACTCTAGGCTATTTTTCAGACTACTAACAATATGATAGACTCTTTTTAAAATCTTATCAATTATGCTTTACTAGTATGGATAAATAGAAGAGTTTTTATATCCATCTATTAGTCAGGTTTCATCAGAAGATTCCATGTAGCAGTTTATGAGGACAATGATAGGGAGAAATGTAAACCTTTCAGTGGCACCCAGCACCTAATGTTCCCCTCACAGACTAGGAATGGGGACTTTCCCAACTAGAAATGTATCTGCTTAAAGACGGGTTGCCAACTGCAAAAATTAGCTTACAATTTCAAGAATTAAAATAATTTCCCTTCAAAATCATGTTCAAAAGAATTTTTTCTAAACTTACCCCATGTTTCCTTACTACAAGCCACCTAAAAACTACGACCTTGAGCTGAGCAGTTAATACTCATATTAGTCAGTACTTCCAACTATAATTTGCATCTTTATGAAGAAATCCCACCCTCTTTAAATGGAACAAATTGAAAAACTAAGTAACAAAAAACCCCAAACCTTTGAAAAAACTCAGCTGTGCCACCCCTGGGCATACTGTAAGCTTAGATCTCCTCCTCTTCTCCTCTTCCAAGTGCACACAAGCAAAGAAGGGACCTGGCAGTTACCAAGTGATTTACAAAAAATCAAATCACACATGAGAATTTCCAGAGACTTTTAGTTGCATATGTTCCAATGAAAGCCCCTGCAGGTTTTTTTGGGGGTCGGCTGATTGGTTTTTCCATGAAAGTCATTTAAAGCCAGTGGTTTGAGCCATTTTTATTTTTTAATCAAAGCCTAATGATGGTGGAAGGCTGGGAGGACTCTGCCAGTCTGATAAAAGTAGTGTGGATGAGTCTGTCTGGAAGACAATCATCACAGCATACAAACTGCGTGGGCTGGGCACACGTGGGGAGGTTGTCACCACTATGTGAACATTAATCTCACATGGGGAAAAACCTCAGGACTCATTTTGACCTCACAGTCTTCAGTGGCCTCCAAGCAGGAACGTAGCCAGGGGAGAATGGAACAGCAAAGTGGCTAAGGCAGAGGGGGGAATGGAGCCAAGCAGTCCAAGTTCATACACCCAGGAAGGAAACAAATAAGCTTCAGGTCTCACACCTTGCAGATTCATGGCACAAAACCGTATTTTCAGGGAATATTAATGGAGCACTGCTGCACTTTAAACTCTTGAGAAAAGCAAATATTAGGAGAGAGGCTTGATCAGTCTGCCTCCAAACATTGCTCTCTGTAGTGTCCCCAGCAAGAGGATGAACACGTTACACCTTGCAGAGGATCTGCAAGCAGAAGGTAAGCAAGCTTTTGGCGTATTTTTTTCACTGAGTATTAACAGGATATTTATAATGCATCCAGAGTGCTTCCACCATTTCAGAATTGAAAAGTGTCTCACTCAGCTGGGTGGGATAAGGTTCACACTCCTGTTTCCCCTCCTCTTTTCTCTCTGACTTTCCTGCTCAGAACAAGCTCAATTCCTTCTTACCTCACTGAAAGCCAGCTTTGAATACATCTCTTCTTCCTGTTTGCATCTTTTTGTCCTCCTCTTCTTTTACTCTCAAGCTTTCCCTTCAGCTCCAGCTTGCTTCCTGTCCCGCATCACCTTCCCCCATCTGCCACATCCTCCACACAGTCCCCAGCTCCTTCTGCTGCTGCGGGACCAGGCAGTGCCGGAAAATGTCCTCCTCTGCCTTGGGAGGAAGTGGCAGGTTTAGGAGGGCTAGTGAGCCCTGCAGAAATTTACAGCAGCAACTCCTGCACGCCTGCCTGTGGGTGCAGAGAGACCCAGCATCATAGATCTGTACTCCCTCTGGATTTGGAAGATTTTTTTAGGGTAATCTTGGGAGAAATTATTTGCTTAGAAAACATCTGTTGCCATACAGTATCAGAATAGAGCAGGAAAAAAGGGAAGCTCCTCACCTCAAATTGTGTCACTTTAAAAGCCACCACTCCCAGTTTTTGCAGTCTTTAAAACAAAGAAAGTCTTGTTGGGGCAGTGGGCACCACTTCCCCTGCAGCTGGTGCTGGAGGTGGAATAGCTTTCCTTGCCAGTTGTGGGCTACTTCACAGATGTCCTTTTGTTCCCCTTTCACACTAGCCACAATTTCCTCTTAAACTTTAATCCTCTCTCCGTTTCTAATGTATGCAAATATATGCCAAAAATCAAGTCAGAGTTACAAGATAGAGCAAGTTATTGGGGTGGGGGTGGGAGGGAGGGAGACAAGGAGGCAGTGGAATTTCTTTGTTAGTATAAATGTTTCAAGGATCAAAATAGTTTAGAAAAATATCTGAAAGCAAAGAGTGAAGTGTCTTTATTATCCATGCTAACCTGTGGGAAAAAGGCACAGCTGAATTTTCTATTCTGCACAGTTTACATGAAAAGGGCTCACAAAGCAAGGAAGAAAACGTCTGCTTGTCCTGCCCATATGCCAGGTTTCAGCCAATGTGCTGATGGAGGAGACACTTTCCCTCTCCTGGGATTACTCAGGATTCCCATTTTGGCTTCTCCTAGGTCCAGGCCAGCAGCAAGCTGCAATTCCCATGGCTGCTCAAGTTCCATGAGCAACTGCTTGGAGGACTAGTTCTCAAAATAAGCAGATACACATGATCATCTCCAGCAAAAGATGAAGATCACAAAGAAATGACTGAAACATAAGCAAAAAAAATTCCAAAGTCAACAAAAAAAACCCCAAAAAACAACCAACCAACCAACCAACCAACAAACAAAAGATAGAAGATCTAATTGCTACGTAAGTGGGAAAATCTCTTTCTGGAGGCATGTCCAAAGGTCAGGCCAGTGGTGGGGAAGAAGGTCAGGAGAAGAGGAACTGGTTCCATTGCTGACTGCCATTACTCCAGCTAGCTCATGTGCCTTCTCATTTCTCAGCATGTAAAAAAAGGCTTTGGATGCTGGGAACTGTGAAGTAATTGTAGATCTATTTTAAAAATTAGAAGATATTAATTTTCTCAGCCATGAGAGAAAGTTTATATTCGGTGTCTACAACATTTATCTTTCCAGCTTCTGAATGGAAACTGTTTCCTAATGCCCCAAATTCACTGCCACCATAAGTGGGTACAAAGCAGCTGCATTCCATGAATTTCTGTCCCCTCACCTTAGTGTAGTGTCAGTTTTCCTCACAAAACAGAAAACTGAAATAACTGCTGAGATTTGAGCTCTTGGAAAGGAAGCTTACTATGCAGTTCACACGTGTCTACTCTGTTCTTTGTCTCCTCATTTCCTTTTAATGACACCTACTTCTCTCTGTCCTCCACACCTCCCTCTCACCTCCTTCTGTTCAACATCCTCATCTCCATTTCTGCCATCAATCATGTTCTACCGTCTACCAGTCTTTCTCTTTCCCTCAGTCCCCTAAGTCCTCCACATTTGTGAATATCATGTCAAAAAGAAGCCAAAAACAAACCAGTGCCACCTAACTTGCAATTTTGAAAACTCAGTAGTAACTTTTTGATAGAAAGGGATATTTTGGTCACAGAAATGTTGAGTTCTACTAGAGAATAGGGAAAAAGAGGGGGAGATGAAAAGCATGGTTGAAATGGTTGTTTGTTGGTTCAAACTGAAAAACATACACGAGGAGATCTCTCTGAGTTCTTTGTGCAGAGCTCTGACAGGAGTTTTCTTTATGAAGTGGTGCATACCTTTATGGAGAAATGGAACCAAGCCACTGTGCTGTTGGGGTCTCACTGTCTGCAAGTGTTCCCCTCTAATTCCATCACATGTAGATCTGCTGTGGTCCCCTCCTGCTCTCCTGTTACTCCCTCGGGCTGTCAAGGCTGGAGCACAAACACCCAGTGCCAGCAGTTTGGGAGCACTGACTCGGGCTCCATGGGCTGACACAGCAGCTGTCTCTGGCATGGGATCATCTGACATTTAAAGGGCTGTGGGCCTCAGGCACTGAGCACGTGTTCTTGCTGGCCAAAGGAAACCTGAAGCCTGCTGGCCAGGGTGTATCTTACTAATCTCCTTTTAAAGAATTTATGAATAGCAATCTCATGAAGGTTTTCACTAGATTCATTTATTAACTTGAGAAGCTATCCATTTTAATGCAAGAATCTCGATTACATTAAGATTTTTATGTAGGTGCATCAGATGATATCTGAATGACTCAGCATCTTTTAACATAGTGATTCATCAATGACATAACTGGTGCTACCGTTTCTCCTATTCAGAAATGGAGAATTAAGTGTGGAAGGTTAAACTGGTTGCCTGATTTAATCACCCATAGGAAGTTCCTGACAGGGCCTGAAGTAAGAGACAGCTCTCTGAATTCCTCTATCGCCTCCTTCATTAATCCATTCTGATTTCTTAGACAAAAGGCACAGCCAAACTTCGTGGATGCAAAACTAAAATGATACTTTTTAAAAAAAAGTACAGAGATGAAAAGTGTTTCAGATAATGATAACAAAGGGAAAAGCGTCTGAGATTAACTGTGAGTGCCATATTTGGGGTAAAAACTGCCATAAATTAAAAAAAAAAAAGAACAAGACTGATAATCTTTTTCAAGTATGTGTCTGTTGTGTCTATAGGTATCCATGTGCTGTTACACACTGTAACTTCTGATTTTGGGTCACTCATGACCTGAGCTTGTGAGAAGATATTTTTTTGATAGAAGAGGTAGGAAGACAGGCAGGGTTGTTGTTTTGGGTGTTCCTGACTCCTGCTCTGATGTTCCCCTAACCTCGTTATGGGCCAATGCCTTTCAGAACAATTGTGGTCTTGTAAAAACCATCCTTGCTCTATTTGGGAAGGAAAACCATGTATCTAAGGCTTCAATAAAGAAGCCCATACATGAGTTCACTGAAGGCTTGGTACCTGCAAGGTCCACCATGAGTTATATTTGCATATAAAGGCCACACATAAAGCCAAGACTCAGCAAAAAATATTCTTATCTTGAAACTCACTCCTGACCAACTTCAAACTCTTGAGTGAGATTTCTGATGCTGGTACAAAAACTCATCAGCCCAGTTCTTAGTTGGAAGACCAACACCAGTGCCCCACCTAAACCCCAGTAAGCATCTCTGAAGAAACAAAGGTGGTGGAATAGATCTTGATGCTATTCTTGAGGGCAGATGAGCAGTTTCTAAGGTAGCTGTTGCACGAAGTTTAAGATCAGTTACCTGCATCCATTAGTGGCACTCCTTGTTAGCCATGGATATGTTCTGCAGTTCAGAGGGAAGTTATCACAGATGGACTTATGTATACACAAGGAGTAAGGTACAGAGTTCAAACTATAGGCACAGTATATATGCATGCCTGCTGTTCCAAAAGTTCTGTCACTTGACCCACACAGAGTATTTTTAAACTTTAGTTTTTGGCTGATAAGTATTTCAATTTTGGTTTTTTGCTGAGAGAACCTCTTTTTTTATTTTATTTTTCAGCAGGAAGGCAAATCATCTTTGAATACTGCCAAATATAACAAACATCTACAGATGGGTTGGTCTGCAGCTGGAGGCTTTAACTTCGTAGTATTTATTTGAAATATCAAAGCCAGCAGAGCAAGGCTAAAACATAGTGGGCACAATTCACAGTGTTTTGGCTCTTGAGCAAATAGCAGTTGAACTTAGAGGTTGGGTTTTTTTTCTTGCTGAAATGGAATTTATGCAGATGTGCTTTGCACTAAATTCATTAACAATTACATCCTGGTGCGGTTTTCACATTTTTGTAAGGGATCTGCATAAGCACTAATTAGATCTAAAACAATGTTACTGTGCAAATTACAGTGCTGATTGTTCAAGTCGCCTTACATTCTGCATCTGCTTTGCGACGATGATAACATAGGTGCATGCAGTACAAATGCCAGCTTTTTACATTTAGTAGGACTATTTATTTAAAAGACAGCATTGAACAGATAAAGCTGCAGTTTAAATATCTTGGAGATGCTTTTAGGTAATATTGTAAAGTAAAATAAATACTAATGCTAATAAGTTGCATAAACTAATTGCCATTTCATTAGTCAAGAGTGATCTTCTCTGAGGCACATCCACATTCCATTTGGCAACAAGTACCAACTGGGTATAGCTAAATGAAAGCAGTGCTTTGCAAAGACTGCATTCTACTTGAATGGGGGGAGGACAAGAACGAACATCTCAGTTCTACTGCTTCAAACTATGGAAATGAAATCTCTGACTTGCTTATTTAACTTCAGTTCCAGATAACACATGGCGGTGAAAGGTCACTAGGAATGCAATCTATTTTTAAGGAAACTCTAGCACTTCAGTATGTTGGCCCCCACTCCACCTGTAAAGCCCCCAAGTGTGATAAGGCAGCATTAAGCTTTAAAGTCACTTTAAAGACAAAACTTCAAATTCAGTCATTCTGCTTCTTTTTTTACTAATTTTAGTGCAAGTTGAAAAGGCTGTATAATTGGATGGGGTTCAAGGTGTCATGATGACATTCACATATGCAATGAATGTGATACTGTCCAGCCAAAATCACTTTCAGGGGGAGTCATCCAGAGTTGTCATGCATTGGAAGGGGCTGCTCAGGGAAGTGGCTGGATCACCATCCCTGGAGGTATTTAAAAGACGTGTAGCTGTGGCACTTAGGCACATGGTTTAATGGTGGAGCTGGCAGTGCTGGGTTGATATTTGGTCTCATTGATCTTAAGGGTCTTTTTCCACTCTGAGATTCTGTGATTCTGTCATAAAGATCCTGCCTCCCAGCCAGCTATACCCTCAAAGCAAACAGACATGCCAGCAGTGCCCCAGTATGCCTGTCCCCCAGCCTTCCTTGCAGGTGGAAGCAGTGCCACAAGACCAGCAGATGTGTATGACCTCAAAGGCACTATACTCACATTTACCATCTTAATCATAATTTTCTGTAAGAGCAAGAGTTCTTCCCTGATCAAGTGAAGCCTTTGCGAGGGGCAGGGTGATCTGCAAGAAATTTCCCAGTTTATGTCCTGTACAGAAGAAGCCAGGGAGAAGTCATGGTTTAGGAGAAGCAAGGGTTTCCCATTACAGCTAGGAGAGCATGAAGGATGTCTCGTCTCACCAGGTTTTCTACAGCTCTGATGGGAAAATAGGGTGAGTGGAAAACATGAGGGTTTACCTTTTCCAGTAAATACTGGAGGGATGTCAGCAGACCAAGAGAATTACCTGAGGGACTTAGGCAGGAGCTATGCCTTACCCTGAGAGATCCACAGGCTAGAAGTAACACATCTGCCAACGCCTAATAATTTTTCTGGTTCCCTGTATGTTCCTACTTGTGCTTGAGCACTTCTGTTCATCTACCCACTCTAGCATTTCTTGAACAAAAAAATCGAACTTTCATCTAACTTGTAGATTTATGCACATCATATCAGGAATGACAAGGCAGAATAGGACTCTACTGCCTGGAAAAGAAGGGGAGATTACAGGAGTCAAATAAAAAAAAAAAGAATGGTGTAAACAGGGTGAATATGGATGGACTGTTCATTGTCTCTTTTGAAACAAGACTACATTGCTACATGGCAGGTCAATAACACATGAAAGAAGATTCTACACCTTGATACACAGCATGTGGTTTAGCTAGAGTTGGTCTGCCACAGGAGGCTGAAAGTTTATGTAGGCTTAAGAAGAAACTGGACAAAATCATAGAGGAAAAATCCACAGAGGACTCCAAGATCCCACCTTTGGCTCAGAAGATCACTGAGTTGCAAATGGCTGGAGGCTGGGTGACTGTTACAGGGGGATGTTTCACTACCTGCTTCTCTTGGTCTTATAGTCTTACCACAACAAATTTTGGTCACTGCTCAGTGCAGAATATTTATCGAGATGGACACTTGATCTGACACAGCATGGCTGTTCTCATGTCCATCACACCCTCTGTCAACCATTGAACTTAAACTACTGAACTTCAAATATTTACTGCATGTGGTGACTCCTGTCTCACCTCCTCACACACTCTACGCATGAAAAACAGGCATTGTTTTGAACACACTGTGGAGAGGATTCATGCTAGCCTATTCCAAATACTTCTGTCAGATCTACGTTGCTCAGCAGTTATTCTCAGATTTGTTTCCCTTACGGAAATGGCAAGACGGGATGTCCTGTCCTGGCCCTTGAGTAGGGCAGGGCTGTGGAACCACAGGTCTAATGAAAAGACTTAAGGGGAGTACCTCCCTCTTTACTGATTAGAAAGAGAGTTCGGGAAGCTATTTTTATCAAATTAAAGTTAGTATTAATGGATAGCCCTCTGTCTTATATTTAGAACTGACTTAAATGCCTGGATCCTGCAGACTTTCATGAGCAGGGCTATCAACATGCCTAATCTCTTTGAGTTTAGGCTCTGCAATCACTTACATCCAAATCTTACATGTATTTTTGAAATAAAAGAAGCCAGAGTAATATTAAAAATAAAATTATATATAGGACTGTGCTTAAATGGCAGGCACTTTTCTTCTTATTTTATAAAAATGCAGTAGTCTCCTAAATTTAATTAAGCCAGTCTGAGGACATGATGAAAGGGTTCTTTAACATAAAAGACTTTGAAGTTTCTAGAAAAGAGTGAGGTATATAACTCTGAATAAGGGAATCCCATAAGATTTCTCTGTGCTGAAATTAAAGTGCAAGCTCTTACCTCAAGGATGCTATTTCCATCATCTCCAGGGTATTATTAGCTTTCGCAGCACATGCCGCTGTGAGTTACACTGCATTTCCCACACAGGCCGAAAGGACAGAGAAAGAAAGAGGATCCAAATAATGCATAGGAATATGTTGATGTAAAGGCTGGGCTTATGTGCATCACGGTCTCTCTCTGCCCATGCACTGGAAGACATTTTTACTGTGTGGTCTCACCTCCTACCTTAAACACAAGCCAGCTATTCTTTCCTTCATTTCACAATTCACACTAGGTCAGCTCTAGCAGCGAGATAAACTCTGGTTTCTCACATGTCACATTTAGCCACTTTTTCAAGTTCTGAGACTCCAGCAGCTGCTTTCCTTTAATCAAGAAGAGACTCAGGAGTCTGAGTTCTCCAGTGCGTTATTGATGCATTGCCAAATACTTGCGGAATCTATCACTTAATTCTCTGACAGATCCTATTCAGTAGCTGCCCTACATAAAATACATTAGTTGCTTCCCTAAGTAGTATTTATCTGATAAGGTAACTGAAAGTTTGTGGTTTAAATCTGCATGATGACATGTGCTCTTGTCTTCTTTTTGGTTTTCCTATTTTAAACCCTCCTGCTTACATAATGAAATTGCATCCTTCACAAAATTTTTGGTACTAACCCCATGCAAATCTATGGGTTTGGCTCACTGGGGAGAAGAACTGGAGCTGGTGGCAGTTTGGTCCTTTATCATGTGTTCTGATTGCTGGTATCACACCTTGACAAACCTGGAAGGTGAGAAGCAGATTCTTCCCTGCTACATGGGGCAAATTTATGCTCCAAGACTCCCGCAGTTGCTCCTGACTTGCCTTTAAGTAAAACTTGCTGATTTCTGGGGGATTATCCTAGCTCAAGAAATCTTGAGACCTAATTATTGTAATGGCAGCGGGTTGGTTTGACCGACTCCATGGAAAAATCCAGTTATTACCATCAAGCAGCAACAGCGCGCACATATTGCAAGGTGGCAGAGCTCTTGTGTCATGAATGTAATACAGAAACATTTGCCTCCAGCTCAGACACATTCTGTCAGAGCATCCTCGACGCATCTCTCCCGAGGAGTCAGATCTGACACTTGGGATGGCTGGCTGTCTACTCATCCACCCACTTCTTCTCAGGGTTTCTCTTTGCCTAGCAGGAGTGGGTACAGGGTTCACCGAGAACCCTGAAAGTAGGCTATTAAGTGACCTAGATTATTGCGGGGGGTGCTATTTCTGTGCTTCCCGGCCTATGTGCTTATGTTAGTCCCTTTGTCTCCGGGGCAGTCTCTACCTAGCAGGAAATCTGGTAGGGCAGTGGAAGATGTATTAGGGAGAGCAGTCTGTCTGGAGAGAGGAGAGGAGATAATGGGGAATAAAAATAATGGATCCGAGGAATAACTGAAATACAAAAAATGCAGTTGAAATCCAACCCTTTCTCATGTTTGTGGCTTAACATGTGTCAGTTGGCACATTAACAGTAGCATATGGGTTGCTCTGATGTGAGTTACTGCATACAGTATGTTATGTTCAGGTCTAAAATGTGTAATTCTTTTGGATTAGTGTTGGCAGATTTCAGTGTGCAGCGTACAGTAAATGTTCATAAATTTAATACATTTATAAGCTTTTCTGTGGAGCTCATTGCCGTCTGATCCGAGAACCTCCCAAGCAGCTCTGCAGAGCACAGCACTGGTAGCTCGAGCCTCCTTTACCAAGGTAGGGGGTGCCACAGGGGGTCTGCTGAGGGCAGAGCCTAGACCACATCCCAAGTCCTAGCCCGATGACTTACATGACTGTATCTTTCTCCTTGAGGTTCCTAGGGGAAACGCCCATGCCACTGAAGAACACACAGGTTTGCCCATGAGCTGGAGGCAGGTAATGTAGATTTAACGCTTTCCAGCACGCCCTTCCTCTCTGCACAACAATTGAAGCAGAGTCCCTTCCAGGTCATTTTCTTGCAGCTCATCTCGCCATTTCTACAAAACCCAGTCTGAACACAGAGGATGCTGTCTGAGAGTGTCAACTTTTATGGAGCATATCAACAAATTATCACACTCCACATGAGCTCTGCCCAGCAGGACAGGAATCATTGTTTCTCCAGAAGTGAGGTGGATGGGCTAGATCTTGCTTCCCAGCTCCCACCCCAGTGAGGGTTGGCAGGTGGCAGGGTGAGGGTGTAGTCACCCACCCTGGCTGAGTAAGGTCTTGATGAAAGAAACAGCAATGTTTCAGTATCTAATGTTTTTAAAATAAAGGAACAGAGATAAATTTTGTATTTCTTTAGAGCTGATTTCAATGGGGTCTCTTTGTTCATTCCTTTTCCTGAAATTATTAGTAACCCGTGTTCTCAGTGAAGCAGGAAAGCTCTGGCTGTGGCCAGTTCCCAGGGGTCTTTGTCCATCATCAGGAGAACAAAATCCTTGGCAGAGAATATCTTGAAAGCACGACACTATTGCTCAGCCTTGAGAAATATTTATTCATTTGGTTGGGGCAAAGAATATTTTTTAGAGATATTTTTTCAGCCTCTTGCTGAAATTGGTCAATTTGACTTTTGCGCTTGGATAAAGCAGGTGACTTCTTGTAAAGCTGGCTGCTAGTGCGGACTGACACACAAGAAACATTTGCATCATGGTGCTTATAGCATTTTATGATGACTAGAGACAAAATAAGACCAGTCACTGGAAAATGGGCTGAAAATAATTTTTTTAGCAAGAAAATACAATCTAATAATGAAAAACAACCACACAAATCAGCATGAAGTACTAAAATCAAGCATTTTGTCCGTGGTCTGGGCCACAGTACAGGCTCTTGCTAAGACCTACCTTGATGGACATGAGCCCTCTGATCATACAGGAGACCTGAAGATGTCCCCACCTGTCCTGGAGCCAGATGTCTAAGTCCAGAACAGTGCCAGAGACTGAGGAGACCAAGCAAAGAGAGAAAATGGTAAATCTCCAGAGGTGTCTCCCACTTGGGCTGCTGGGCACTGCTGCACTCAGGGGCTGCAACTGGCCCCACCTCTGGAGAGTGGCCCAGGTGAGGCTGTGAGTTGATCAGGCATGTGCCCATTTCCAGGATCCCCAGGATTTAGACCAGCCTAGCATTCAGCCATCCCTCTGCATCCTCAGCTGCATCTATGGAGCAAGGACAGCCAGCTCTGCGGCAGCTGTGGTAAACATACAAGAGAAAAAGGAGGAAAAATCCCCCCACCAAAAATACTAGTTTCTGAAAATGTGCTGTGTAACCAATATTTTCAGTACTGATTTAAATCCTGTACATCAGGTATAGCAGTGATAGCAGATAGCAGTGGATAAGGTTATGCAGCTTGATAGTCTGCTTGCTTTCCCCCAGTACTTGGATTTTTGGCAGAGTTTGTTTATATTTTTACAGTGATGAAATGCATATTTTTTCTTCTGAATCCCACCTGTACCTGTTCATCCTCAAAGCCTCATTGTGACTGTCTTAACAGCTTTGAAAACAGATTTCTCACTTTGGGTTCTTCTCTTTATCTTTAAAAAAAAACAACAAAAACTCAAAAAAAAACCCAAACAAACAAAAAAAAAAAAAAAAAAAAAAAAAAAAAAAAAAAAAAAAACCAAAAAAACCCAAACCCAGCAATGAGTTTTTAACAATGAAACTGTGGGTTTTCTTGGGAATTTTTAAGAAGGAAAAGGAAGATCCCTTTTGTTAATATTAGCAGTCAGTAACTAAAACCTGCTTATCCATATGAAGTCAGACAATTATGCAGTCAATGACTGACATAAATAGTGTTGACAGGGCTAGTTTTTCAACCCATGGCCCACCACCGAGGTTGCAATCTCCTTTAAACAGGAACCAAGCTATAGTATCTCAAAAAAAGTGTGTGCGGCTGAAGAGGAGAAGAATTATTACCCCAAAGCAGCCAAGTGAAAGAAGAAGGTGTACCTGCAGAGCATGTACTGCATTGCATGGCATAAGATGGCTTTGTTAAACAGGGAGTCAGCTCCAGCTTTCCTTCTTCCTCAAAGGGATGGAGAGGGAGGGGGAACTGAAAGCGACAGGGAAGATGCAGGAAGCACATCTGTGAGGCAGCTTGGCTCCCTGCCTGGACACAGGGACGATGTCAAACCCCCTGGGCTGAGGAAGCTTTTGTTTGTTATGGGTTTTGCTTGTTTTACCTAGTTTTAATTGGAAAAGGTCTCCCCAGGCAAACACACCTTCCTGCCTGCTGATGCGGTTTGTTCCTGCTTGGTTATCTGCTCATCCAACACCTGCTGTATCCTCAGGAGTGGGTGGAAGCCAGTGGGCATACAGGAAGCAGCTCCAGCACCTCCTTCAGAGCCAAGATGCACAAAGTTATCTGGAAACAGGCAGCCTTTGCTTTCTGATAGTAGTTCTTGCTACTGCTCATTGCAGTGTGGACTTAAGTAACACTGACCAGCTCCTGACAGATGCCCACAGCAGCAAGGGCTCTTTGTGGGGACCTGCAAGCACAGAGAGTTGGCACCTCTTCTGATTTTCTGGCTTTGTCCCTATCTCCAGCTGAGGCTTCACTTGCCCCTCTCTGTTGACACTCACTACGCTCACCTCTTCAATCCTAAGTGGATGCCTTCAAGGCCAGGTTGGATGGGGCTCTAAGGAACCTGGTCTGGTGGAAGGGTGACTGGAACTAGATGATCTTTAAGGCCCATTCCAACCCAAGCCATTCTGCGATTCTGTGATGATTGTTTGTGACTGGATGAGAAAGCAAAACCTACCTGTGAATGGATTGGGCTCACGAGACACAGGGCCGGCATGAGCAGCCATATAAACCCCACTGGGGTGAATCTTGCCTACCTGGTGGAGGTGTGGTGACTGCAGCACTGGATGCCCTTGCACTTCACCACTTAGCTCTGGGGAGGAGCTGCAAAAACAGCACCCAAAAGCCCCCGCACATCTACAAACCCAATTTTGAACCGGTGTTGTGTAAAAGGGTGATGTGCAATACCAACAACCACAGTCTGCTCTCACATTTGCCTGAGTGCACCCGTTTCTTGTAGTTGCATTACTTCCTCAACGTTAGATATGACTTCATATTGTGACATAGGAGCAAAATATCCCAGTGACACCAGGCCCAGAACAGACCAGATAAACTGCTGGTGGTTCTGCAGTAAGTTCCTGTAACTCTATGTACATAACTGAGGCTAAACAGCAAAGAACTGATAAACCAGAGAAGAAGCTACAACTGCTCACAGGCTTGGAAGGCCTAATTTTGGAGGAAATACTAAGAGAAAAGTAGAAAACTGCTATCAGTCAATTAAATTTAGGGCATAAAGCTGCTATTGTTTGAAAAAATATATGAGTAATAGAAAAAAGAAACAGGATTCTTGATTCAGCAAGCCCCAGACTAGTGATATGACACTAACAGAAAGCCCTATTTTCATAGAATAATTGGCAAAATCCTTGTTACGTTTACTTATGAAATCGCCCAACAAAGACTCAGCAACTTAGAGTGGACAAAACACTCAAAATGGAGTAATCCTCCATCTGCAGTAAGAGGGTTGGGAGGATTGAATACAGCTCTATTTTATTACTCAAAGAGTAAAAAATCAAATAAAGTTACTGCTAAATTATTTAACTATAATATTCCATTTCCACTACTTTTGACTTCTCAGAAATTTCTGCTCTGGACTGAAACCTGTGATGATTGTTAAACCAAAACAACTTGTTTGTCTGAAACCTGAGCAAACCTTCCTTTTTGTCAGTCAAGAAAACTGGAGGAAAATAGGCACTTTTGCTGGTACACATACAACTGCACCCACACCAAAAGTGGTTGAAATGACAAGCAAAAAGGTCTCCAGATGTGCAAGCAAAACAGCATTTTGGGTGGGGGGGCGGGGGGTGTCTGTAGACAGAAGAAAGTGCTGGGTGCCTGTCTAAAGATCACAAGTGTTGCATCAGGTGTACTTGCAAGACACTAAAGCAGAGGCAAGAGATTTGTGTGGATATACTGTGGGGGGAAAAAGGATGGCCATTTCAATGGGATGATTTCCAATAAATGAGGGAGTGGGTAGCACTGACACAGAAGAGTGGAGTATCAGCAAAGCTCATGAAGCACATGTGTGTTCACAGGCAAATTCACAGGGCAGAATAAGCATTTGTGGATGAGGATGGAAAACATACAGCCATTGCTTATGGTATCATGGTTTCAGGATTTTAGCCTCTAAGAAAGACCTTAGCTCTGGTTACATTTTTTCCCCCTTGCCTTAAAAGAAGGGAAGAAACTTGGGTCAATTCGTGATGAGGTAAGGGAACAGATTAAGTCTGCAGTGGGTTTTCTCTCCCCTCCTTTTCTCCTGAGTGGCATAAAAAGGAGCCTCCATATTCCTCTCCCACATGCTGTCCTGAATTTCTCTCCTTTCCTCAACACTTAACTTTTTCTTGGAATGCCTTTACGTGCCAGATGACAGCAAGTTACTGTGCTAATTGCTTTATTCTTCAATAAGGACATTTACTATACCAAACTCCTACAATACTTATGTGTAAATTAGAATTTGGCCTTGGAACAGCCCTCCTTCAACAATTAAAAAGCTTTCTTGAATGGATAGCTTTATAGATTAAAAAGGCTTTGTCTTGGATGGATTTTTTTTCCCTTTTTCTTTCTTTTTTCAGCATTAAGGGTGCCTGTTTTCACTCTTACCAGCCACGAGAAGATTAATAAGTCTCACAAAATTGCTCTTGTTTATGAATAAATCTGAATTCGGATCTACTCCATAGAAATTGAATTATGGAACCTGAGTACAAATTCCCTTCTTTAAATCACAGTGGTCTTCAAATACATAAGCTGAAGTTTTAGACAAATATTTATCAACCCGTCAGCTATTCTGAACAGGGTTCAGGGTTGCAGCTGCATGGGAGCACTGAGAGTCATGGGGGAAAAAAGAGGAACTTACCACTTAGTTCTTTTTGCCCAGAGAAGAAATGATAATTTTAGTTATACTTTGCTCGCTTGCAACAATAAAAACAAAACGAAGCCACAGAAGAAAACTGTCATGTTACACCCCTTCCATCTGGCCTGTGCTACACACCCACATATCCCGTCATTCTACAAATTAATCTTTCACACATTTTTCACAAAAAAAAGTGTTAATGTTATAGAAGAGAAAATAAGGTAAACAGAGAGCTGTGTAAAAATACATTAACATTAAAATATGGTGGCAGTTATGGATTTTCTTAATTGAATAGGAGAGTAAATATTCACATCAAATCAATGCCAATGGCATGCAAATTAAAGCTACATTAGGGCAGCCTTGATATAGGCATTACCATTTTTGACACTTCTGTGATTTAAAATAATGTGCAGACTTTATTCGTTAATTTTTTCCTCCCTTTTTTATGTTATTTTTGAGTGGGTAATTTGCCATTACAGAGCAAAATCCTTCTCCTGTGCCCTCTTATGTTACACTATCTTATTTTCTTCTCCTGCCTGGATGGTCCTGTGAAAACTGGCTCAATTTATTTTAGGGTTAATATTGAAGCCTCCCCATGGCAGGACAGACCTCTTCCAGCAGCTGCCCTCAGGCCATATCTGACCCCCCAGGACAAGCCAATAACCTGTTGAAACAGTCTGGAAAGGCACCTTTGGTTCATCATGCCAGGTCCTACTGCATCCCCCTTTCCTACCTCTGCACCTACCTCTCCCCTGAGAGCTTGCTTCCATGTTCTGATTAAAAGTTGCTCAAAAAGGAAAAGGACCACAGAAGCGAGGCCCCTAGCACCTCAAAAAGGAGAAACCTCTCAGAGGCTCTTAGAAGCTATATGGCTCCAGAGGTGAAAATAGGAGGTATGAAAGTTGCTGCCTGTCACAAAAATAAACTCGTGTGCAGGGAAGTGGGACCGATGGATCTCTATGGGACAGGGATGAAGGAGCACACAGTCGATGTGATGCCAGCAGCTGGTGGGTAGAAGCTATTCTGTGGTGTGGACTGTGCAGATATTTCCTCCTGCATGACCAGAGGGAACGCCCCTGCCCCATGAGGCAGCAGCAGTGTCAGACATGTGCAGCCTGCACTCCTTTAGCACTTTGCTTTATTTGGAAGCTTCCCTCTTCCCTGGCACTTTTTCAGTCCTCGTCAATCACTAATGTTTCTGCATGCTGTCTCCAGATTTTATGAAGATGGGTCCCCAATCACAGCACCATGCCCCCAGAAGAAGTTACATGCACAGGCCAGCTCGCACAGCGAGAGCCAGCACGAAGTGCTCTCCTCCCACAGGGCAGGAGAGGGGTCTGATGGACTGCAGGAAGACAGTGCAGGAGGAAAACAAAGAGCAGTGTTATGTCCCCAGTTAGACTGTCCACCCTCAGTCCACACTGACTCAGGAGGGCACTAACTTCTTTTATAGCGTATATACCCAGCAAAAAGCCCTAAAAGCTTAAAAAAGACTTGATGGAAAGAAAAATTTGAATGTTTCTAAGCACGAAGTCCCAATAAAAAGAGTCAGTGTTGGAACTCACATGAGTCAATCCTATACAAAGCTAAGAGCCAACACACAGGTTCTCTTTCTGGTCTTCATTACATCCCAGAAACACCAGGTACAAGTCATTTGCAGGGTCACACTACCAGTGTAACCTGTATGTCTCAGAAGTTACTCGTCAGTCTCCACACAAAAGTGGTTGCAGTAAGGGCAAAACTGCCATGGCTTAGGAGGTCTGAGCACAAAAGAGAGTCTGTGAACCTTTGCTTCAGAGGCATCGTGCTAAATTGACCAGCAAAATTAGGAAAAAGGAGTCTGTGAGGACCCTTTTCTGCTTTGTTCTGGTGAGCCCTATCTCATTCACCAATGCTGATGTGACTGGAGAGCAGGGGCACAGGGGCTGCAAGGGCATATGTTTTCAGTTTCAGTGAGCATCTTGTACCAAAGCAGAGAGCTCTGAAGGTTATCTCAAAGCTTCTCACAGGCACTAAAAACTACATTTATACAGATAAACCAATTTCCTCCCCTTTACTGCCTAATTTCTTCTAACCTTAGCTCTACCTCTGACTCCCATTTTCCTTTTCTTTATTCTCAATTCTCTTTCCACCCCTCCTTTATCTTACATTTTTTTCTTCCTAATACATTCCCAGGTGGCTATGGGGGGGAATGTTGTTTGGAGGTTTTCTTTTTTGTTACAGGGGAATAAGAGGACTTCAGAGTCAGGACACCAGGTTGCTGTGTTCTTATAGCAGCCTGACTCTTATTCACTGCCTGAAAAAAAATCCACCTCATGGTCCCATTTCTGCTTTTTAATCTGAAGAGCTGAGAGGATAAATGCCAATTTTAAAGACAGTTGGCTGTAATAGTTAATGTTTGTGCAACACTTCACATGTCTAACCATTGTATCCAATCTTCACCACCAGAAAGATGCAGAGCTGCTGCCACTGCCTCCCAGACTGTCTGTGAGCGTGATGATTAATGAGCTCACAGCCCTATTTTGCTGTTGAAGTTAATGTTGCTTCCTGAGGGCAACACGCCTGATGAGAGAATTTGCAGCAGTCCATACGCTATATTGATTCAAAATGCCACTGTATGTTTTAATTAGCTTTTAACCATTAAAAAGTGGGGTTGGAAATTAATATGGCACATATGCTTATGCAGCACATGCCTGTACCCAAAAGGTGAGCATTAGGTCAAGTTATCAACCCATGGGCTGAACCACCACTGGCAGTTAAACCCCATTTTTGTAGCAATTAATACATTTCCATGGCTTTTCTTTTTGTTAGGTTTATGCCAAATATCCACTTACATCTATTTTCAAGCCTTGAGGAATGCATTTTTCACCCACCCACGCTATCTTTTGAGAGTTATAACACGCTAGGAAAGTTTAATTTTGCGGAGCTGAGGTTTAAGAGCTAACGTGAGGGAGTGGGCTCTGCTCAGGCTGGTGAGAAAGTGATGTGTTGGGAATAAAGGCTGCACTGCAACCCCTCCTTTGCACCACCAAAGAGTTTCTGTTAAATCATTGATAAGGTGCTCAAAATTTCCTAGCTTGTATTGTACTTATCCTTCATCCTTTTGATGGCAAAGGGCTGGCTGAAGTAGTATCCAGATCAGCAGGCATCATTTTTGAGAACTCATGGAGCACAGCTGGGGTATTTTTTCCTTAAAAGCGAATGAAAAGACAATTATGGGCCAATTACCAAACTTCATAATTAAACATATTAAAACCACCTAGAAGACAACAAGGAGATGAGCGTCAGTTCACACTGATTAATCATGAATGAAACATGTTAAACAAATGCAGTTCCTCTCTGAAACTGGTTAAGAGGTCTTGAAAGAAGGGGAGGTAATCAACACTACATCTTACCTTCAGCCAGGCTGTTTGCCCTGCCCTACTTGATGTGCTTGCAACTAAACCAGGGAACATGCTCAAGCCAGAACTAATCAGTGGTGGCAAGAGTGGCTGAAAAGCCACGCACAACGGATCATTACCAAAAATTCACTGCCAAACTGAAGGGCTATATTGAGTCCAGTTCTCTAGATAGCTGACCTAGATTTGATACAACTCATTTTTTTCATTAATGATACAGATAAACAGCTTAAAAATGCAACTCTTAAATTTGCAGATGAACCATCTTGGAATGAGCTGTAAGCACACTGGAGGAGAGAAGCATTCAAAATGGTCCCAGCATACTGGAAAATGGACCAAAAGAGCTGGGTGCATGGCAATTAGGATGAAAGCAAAATGTTCTGCTTTGGAAGGAATAATAAATTGTGTGAACACAGGATCCATAGGTAGGGCATGGCCATGAAGGAGGTGGACCAACTAGAAGATGAAAAATACTAAATAAAATGTGAGAAACATGACCTACAAGGAACATGCAGGGCTGTTTAACCTGAAGAAGACAAGGCTGAACAAGGTACGATGGCTGGTCTCCAGTACAAGAGCTATTATTGTGCAAAGGAAATAAACTCTTCTGCATGATCACTGGGTTGGACAGAAGTAAGAAGCTTCTTACAACAATACTTGCAAGAAGACACCAGGAAAAATATTATCTCTGGAAAGGCTAGTGGAGAAGTGGGAACATTTGCCTGGGTGGATGGTGGGGTCTCCTTCACTGGAGATTTCCAAAAACAGGATGGACCAGCACTAGCCAGAAATAGCCCAGATACAGATGATCCTGACAGCGATCCAGGCAGGGAGATGAACTACATGACCTCTTGAAACCAATTCAATCCTATTTTTTTAGATTTTATTTCTATATTACCCTTGGGAGGTACAGAACTACTTTGTGCCTCTACTCCACATCAGTGAAACAGAAGCATCAGTGGCCAAATTAAACAAATCAACGAGAATCATTTGCGTTGAGCTTGGCTGTCTGGTTAATCACTTGGGGTTTGCAGCTTATACAATGTATCATCTGTGCCTGCTTTATCATCAAAAGCAGATATTTGCCAATCATAGTGGGGAGAAAATCTGACATTATTGTCATGACTGAATGCTCTTAAATGCATTTGAGGCTTTACAGAGTAGTTGGATGTAATGTATATTTAGAATTCTTGAAACCAGCAAAAGATCAGATTGAAGAAGGGGAGAAAGACGGTAGAACAGTGACACTGTGCAAGTTAGTTTAAATAAAGAATCTTATCAAATCTACTGACTACTTGTTCACATCTGTCCAAATATAACTTCTGCCATATGTCCTACTATATAAGTCAGCTTGGAGGCAGGACACTTCCCTAAGCTGCAATTCACTTCCTGAGTCTGCTCTATCTTCAGGAGAATAAAGAAGAGGGGGAAATGATACATCACAGAAAAATCTGAGAAACAAACAGAATAACCTTCTAAAAGCTTCTGGGAAGTAAAAATCCTTTTTCTATCCTAACACTATGGTTAGCTGAATCTTTTTGTCTTCTTGTGTATTAGGAAAGGTATCACAGCTGATCTCACCATAAGCTGCCTTTGAGGAAATCAGAAACCTCACTTTTACTTCACCTTTTCAGTTTGTCAAGGTGGTAAATATTGTCTTGCCAGTCACCTCAGTGACCATCCTCCCATCATGGAAACACAACTTACGGTTGCCAGCTCTTGGGTCAGACTCCCAGGCAGGGCCAGTCAATCCCTCCACCTTGGGTCTCCAAGGGCCTTGGTGCTACACCAAGAGCAGGCTGGGGAGGGGAGACCCAGCCCTGCCCAGCCATGGGGCTTCCCAGCAAAACGCTTCCTGATGGGAGCTTTCAGCTGGCAGTGTCAGACAAAAATATCATCATCGAAATCCCGTTTCAGATACCAGAAGCCTCCTTATGGCTCTAAGAGTTTAATTTTCATTTAAAAGTCAATAAATAGAGGCATAAGGGTTTAAGATGAATTATGCAAGCCCTTTAGCCGTAGCCATTACATTCTGCCACAAAAATGAGCTGCTGTTCTCACTTTGTTTTATGGGCTCACTGTAGCCTGTTGTTATTTTAGCTGCCAAATAAAAACCAGCAAACCATGCAAATGAAAATACAATCTTTTATGCTTTCATAGTCTTAGGAGAAACTGGTATGTGCAGTTTCAGAGAAGGGGTTTCTTTTGCAGTCTGTAGTGTTATGCCCCTGTCCTGTGAGGCTTCACAAGTGGAGACCAGTAGTGGCTTTTTGATCAGCTGCTCTCCCATCTCCAACTGCAGCACTGTCACAAGCTCAAAGGCAAGGAAAAACAATAGCTTCCTGTAGATAGGAAGAAAGGGTGGATTACAGGTCCTTTCACAAAACTGAAAAGTCCCCTTGCTTTAAAAATAAAAGATTTGCCACCTCTAACTTCTCTCAAGCCTCCTCATTCCCTGACAGGAGCACATACCCCACAACTTGCTCCGAGTCATGTGTTTCTTGAGGGTCTGTCACCCAGCAAATGTGCCAAGAGAGAAAACCATGCAAAGTAATTGTGACAGTGAACAGCAGCTGAAGCCAAGTGGTAAAAGCACAAGACTCCACACAAAAATACCTGGGACAAAATGTGCACCAGTACACAGAGAGAGAGCACGAGAGAGAGAGAGAAGATGGAACCAGGTCAGGGACAGGGTCTTACTCAAGCTATGAGAAAAACAGGACTGTAAGCATGAGTTAACATGCTTTCAAGTTAATTACAGCAGAGCATTATATTAATGGCAGAATATTGAGAGTAAGAGCACATGGACTAACATGCAACATTTAGACCACAACTTTTCCACCCAGAATTGATATTCAAAACTTGTCTTTTTCACCTTTGCAATGTCTTGTCTCTTTCTTTTGTCTGTCTCGGTTTATTTTCATAGTCACATTCACTGGTGATAACATTTTATATTTTGTGCTTCCTAGTGGGAGCTATGCTGGATGCTGACACCCACTCTTGTGCAGAGATTTTTGCTTTCTTCTTTTTTTTTTTCCTCTTCCACCCGTTTTACACAAGATGGTAACATATGGCCTTGGGTGATTAAATGATTTAGTGAATGAACTGAGCAGAAAGAGCAGGCTGATTGGAAGAAGACAGCTTCTGTTTAGGCATAAATGTCTTTGTAATCTGTAATGATAGGAAAGAAATTACAGAAAAAGCATAAGAAAATTTAACAGAATTTTGGCTAAACATTGTATTTTTCAGGTCTGCTTTAAATATAGTGAAACAATAGTATAGCGGCTATTACTTATTTTGTTTCTACAGCATGTCCTTGTAGAAGGGGGACCCCACAAATACACACAGAAGCATACACCTACACTCAGCATATAAAGAGAGAAAAATTCAACCAATGGTTTTGTAAAACTAAGTTGCCATTTTATTTATTAACTTCTAAACAAGGCAGACCTACAAAATTGGTGTTGGCCACCACAATAGCTGAAACGGCTTCACACCTTCTAACTTTCTCAGAATTACTCCAATTACAATAACTAGTCACACCCGTGCAACCTCAGCAGGAACCGCAGGAGGTTTTGTGAAAGGAAGACATTTGGATGCCTTCTGAGCAGTCCCACCCAGGACACCTCTGCCACTGCAGGGGCTCAGAGCACAAATTAACCACCACTCCCATCCTCTTCCTTTCGGGGCATCACGACTTGTGTCTCTCTTCTGTTTAAACTTGAGGTTTTGTGTTTGTTATGTATCTTTGGTGTAACACTTGTGTGTTCTCGTGAGCATGCAGCGGCTCCTGGTGTACTTTTGTTCTGAACTAAGCACCTGTTCATGGCTGGCTGAGGTTGTGGGAGACTGGACTCCAGCAGCCACATGTTCCTAGGCTGGAAATTTGAAGCTTTTGTATCCAAAAGAAGAGGTCTCTAGAGAGAAAACATTTCAATTCTGCTTCCAGTGATGGTGTGCATATCATTAACAGTCAACAAAACAAATCCAACTGAATTCTAGTTCTTGTCTTCACCCACAAGGCCAGTTCCATCCTTTATGATCAAAATTTTATGCAGAGCCTTGAAATTGTTTTGGGACATCACAAAGAAATCCTTTGCCCTCAGTAATAATCCCCATGTGAAGCAGAAGCTGTAGCTTAAAACTAGGCAAACCTATGCTCTAGAAAAGGGACATCTGGACATAAAGGTGTCTGTCCTCAGCTCGTAGGGTGAATGTTAGCAGCCTCCTTGGTGAAAAACCTCAGTGCAGGGTACTCCTTTTCCCACATGTGAGAGCACTTGAGATGAGAGAGGAGGCTTTGGCCTGCATGGTAAGAAAAGCTCTCAGATGAGTACATCCTGATGCTTATCCAGCATAGTTAGGGCAGATAAGAATTACTGATCCAGTCAGCCTCTGGCACAATAAACTGCACATATAGCCAAATCATGCAAAGGCTCTATTATATTATCTTGGCACTTCCTCAGCACTGGTTCCCCAGAGAGAAAACTCTGTTCCATGGTGACATCAGCTAAACCTCAAGTGTGATGGCAGTTTCAAAAACTACTTATTTTTTAATTTTTCTGAAAACCAGACTGCCATCAATTAAGTTACACTACAATAAAAAATTAAAAAAAAAAAAAAACAAAACAAGAGTGCCATGATCATAAATCCTAATTTTCACTTCTCTGAGATACATAATACTGGAGATATTTTTTCTGCTTTACCTCCAGATGAATAATCAAAACTTTCTGGGAGAGTTTTAATTTACCAAGAGGGTACCCACTTTCCCTTGTCCTATCAATGAAAACAGTAATGCATATGGGTGACAGTATACGGTTTGAAATAACCTATAGGGCATAAATCCAGGATATTTGGTGGCAGATAAGCTGTTTCCATTGTCAATTTCCTTTTTGCCATGGAGAATAAAATTAATGCAATGTACAGTAATTAGCATAGCAGTACTCTACAATTTGAAGAAAATGTAGAAAACTGTGTTACAATAGGTATAAGAAAGTATTAAGGACCAGATTCTCATTTGGTTCCCCAGTATAGCTGTGTTGTGTTAGCATCTAAATCTATTGCTCTGAACCCAAATGTCACACAGGCACTTTGACCCTTGTGAGCTCGGGCTCTTCTGCTGGACTGTCCTCAAGCAGAGCTTCCAAGAGCACACAGCTCCATTCCAGCTCTGGAAACAAACGCGACGAACACTTTTAAGGCTAGCAGGCAAAGCTGGCATCTACAGAGCAGCTCACTACGTACTAATGAATCTTGAGCAGCAACAAACAGTATTGGGAGATTCACCACACAAACGGTGTTAGAAAAGACGCCAGGAAAGCTCGATGTTCTCAGATCAGAGGCGAAAGCCGGGAGGCTCTACCCGAGCTGCAGGCGCTCCCGGAGCTCCGCGCTGCAACGTCAGCATTGGTTCTGAGCCAAAGGCCTTCGGGCCTCCTTGTTGCCTGGAGGATATAAATGAGAGTCAGCAAGTGAAAAGGTGCAAGAATTGCAAAATTGCATCACGTCTTTCCAAACTGTGTTTGTGAAGTAAATGAGACTCATTTCTTTCCATGCTGTATTGAGATCATTTTTATTTTCCTTGGCTTATGAATGTTCTGAGTTCAGTTTTCTTGTGTGTGTTCTTTACTGTATCTTGGGATGCCTGAGGTGATTTATAAATATGTGTAGAGACCAGGTGTACTGCCAGATGTTTACATCCCTTTACAACAAGGCTGCACTATCCCTTCCAATGGAATGCCCATCTTATATTATTTTTTCTAATAGAGGATTAACTGGACTATTGGGTATTTGTGAGTTTTCCCTCTGTAGGTTTTTTCCTTAATTCACTTTCTATCACCTTGTTTCTATATTTAGTATAATGCTAAGTCTTTAAACCTAAGTACTTTTAAAAAAAATTAAGAGATCCTTTCACATTAAAAAAATCCCAGACAAATGTCAACAGTTCCAGGTTTAAATCAATGAAGTCTTACTCACTGCCAAAAAAGATTTTTAATCTTAAAGTGTTACCTATAATCACTTTTTCTCTGTTTCTCTCCATCTCCTATTTAGAAATAGTAAGGAAAGTGTTTTATATAATAGCTGCATAAATGGTAATCGCAGATCATTCTCTTAAATCTAACTGTAGTAAGAAACAACCTGCAGCCTCAGAGTGAACCAGTATGAATACACAAAAAAGACAAAGTGATTTGCTGGAGGTCATATAGCCAAGTGACAGAATGGAAAAGGAAACACAACTTGATTTAATTAGGAGTCAGCACTGTAAATACAAGACAAGTGACGGTAAATTTTTTCTCAGTACATCTAAAAACATAAGGAGGCAAGTTCTTGTATATGAGGAAGAAATAATAAATTAACAGAATGTACAAACAGTGATTAAATTAAATTAAATTTTATTTAATATTTATTTTTAAATTTCACGTCCTGTAAAAGTCTGTAAGGATCTGAGAAAGTCCACTTACTGAATGTCCTCTTTAGCAAACAAATTCTTTGATTTTTTTTCACATTAGGCAGACTTATTTTTCAGACTTTTTTATTATGAAAATTACTAAACTGCCTCCCTCAGTAAAGCTATACTCGTGTAAGTAAATATTCACAAACTGAGGTCTTACCAACCACCCAAGAGCAGCTGGTGAGATGGCTTACACTAGGAAGCAAGAGGCAGCATGAAGTTTAGAGATCTAGGACAATACAGTTAATGTAATCATTTCAGGTACATTCACTGACAGTTCAATATATGTAACTGCAGAAGTTATTTGTATATTTTACATTTAAGAACCCAAACAAACTAAACTTTAGAACTATTTTCAAAAGTATTTCCTGTTAAAATACTTTCAACATTTTTTTTTGCAATCAAAAGAAAAAGCAATTTAGTAGTTATAGGGAAGATGTTCGAGAAATGACAGGCAGCAGGGAATACAGTACTGATTTTTCTCAGATGAAGTGATTATTAGCACTGAGGAAACAATCAGGAAACATGAAGAGTCAGCATCTTATCTGCTGTATCCTGAAGACAAGGACAAAACCCTATCAAGTTCCAGCTATAATGAAATATGGAACAGGATGCCAATGGAAAAAATACCCAAACTCTTAATGATGGAATTGTATCAGTGTCTAAAAGGGACTGAAAGTTAGAAATTTAAAAATTCCCCATCTAATGTGAGCAATTAGTTCACTGAAGGACGGAGTGAAAAGTGTTTTCTTTTGTACACATATATATTTTATATTTTCCTGTACGTATGTCATGCTTGAAGCATATGGACACCTAGATGCTAGCTGCTGTGTTATATACATAGCAGTGCTGTCAAAGCAATTAGGCACAGCTAGAATTCAGTATGTTTCTTTATAGCAGTTTCACATTACTGAGGAGACGAAGCACACTCTTTCAGCTTTTATATCTACTCAATCAATTTTGGTTGTTAATGCATAACCGAGTTCTTTCTCTTTAAACTCCAAGTCTCTGTTGGTGATCCCTGCTGTCTTTAAAACACTTCCCTGTATCACCTCTTCACCTGAAACCGAAGGGGAGATGGGGAAATGCCCAAATCTCCTTGGATTAGTCCTTTCCTAAGGAAGACCTCAGCCCTTCAAGCCCGGCCTGCGCTGCCCTGTCCTAACGCGCCTTTAAGCCGCTGACCTCAATCTGCCCGAGGGCTGGAGAGCTCCCTTCCCCCGCCGGCCCCGGCCCTCCCCGCGGCCCGGAGCGCGCTGCCCCGGGCACACACACCCCCACACCCATCCCGAGGGATGCCAGCCTGCTGGCACTGCTCCCGACAACCTGCCCCACCGCGGCGGCAGGCACAGGGATCACCCACAGCAGCCCAGCGCTTGAGGTGGAAGCTCAGGGCAGAGCACTTCCTGACAAGAGAGAAGCCAAAGCACTTGCACGCTTGTTAGGAATTCACAGCTGGCTGGTGCCAATCGAGCAGAGAGGCTACGACACAAACCACAGAATTACAAACATAAATATTTATTCTCGCATCTAAAGTGCCCCAGCCAAAGTGGACACGCCCCTGAGAGTCTGCTTTAGGGGTTTTACACAAAGGTATGATATGAATCACCTAATTACCCACTGGTGCTTATTTCTAATTATCCAATCATAAATGTGTCAGGGCAAAGCTACTCTATTTTTGTGCATCTTGCAGCAGCATCCATCAGCATCCTTGTGACTTATGCTAATCCAGATGTTCCTGCAGTCAACTTCGGCAAAGTTACCAAGCATCAGCAACTGCAGCTTCTCTTAGATCCCTCGGTGAATTTTGGCAAAAAGTTTCCCTATCTTAGTCGACTGTGTGTTCTTAGTAGGGGCAAGTGATGTCTCTTGGGTCTTGAGATAACACTCCGATAAGCACTGTTCACATATACATACACAGCATACATGTAACCCCGCACAACACACGGGGAATGCTCTTGCCCCTAACGACTGCACGCCCTCAGCGCTTTCTGGCCGGCTCTCCAGGCCGGCGGCCCCGAGGCAGCCCGGCAGCGCCAGCCGAGGCCGCGGGAGCAGCCGAGGCGGCGGAGCAGGGCCGGGA
>VZRO01006318.1:2673564-2688157 GCA_013397915.1 Daphoenositta chrysoptera
CGGGCGGGGGGGCCGCTCGGAGCCTGCGGGGCCGGGGACCCGCGCCCCGGGGCCGCCGCGGTCAGAGAGCCGGGCAGCCCCAGCCCCGCGGGGGAGGAGCGGTGCGGGAGCCGAGCCGAGCGCTCGCTGTGGTGCCCCGGCCGGGGGAGCTGCTCCGCGGCTCGAAAGGAGCCGGAGTTGGTGCTCGGTGTCACTTGCGCTGGCTTAAACGCTGGAACTGAAAGGACCGGCGGCGGAGCGGGGAGCTGTGAGGTGGTAAATAGGTCCGGTTAATTTCTGCTTTTAAATGCACCCCTGGGCTCAGTAAAACCGAGCCGGTGTGGCTTTCTGGGGTAACCCCGTGGCTGGGGTACGCTGTCAGCACATAAAGCGGTCCTCCAACTTAAGGCAGAAGTGTTGCTATGCTGCACATACAGTAGAGCCCCATATGTTTAGGATTTTCTTTTTTTTTTTTTCCTCCCTGTTAGAAAGTTTGAAAAAAAGAGACTTTGAAGTATTTTGTTTATACTAACAGAAGAGAAAAGTTCTCCTAAGAAAAAGCTGGTGGCAGGAGTGTAGAGGAGTAGCATATGGCATTAAAAGGAGCACAGCTGGAGGTAGCATTTCCATCTGAACATGATGTCAGAGCAGCTGACAGCCTGCCATCCCTCAGCCTTTTATTCTAACACACAGACAGGGAGTTAGTGTGTGCAGATCTGTGTGTGGAGAAGGTATCTCATTCCTCTCTAACATCATCTCCACTTTGCATCTGTCTCTCCTAGTCTGCTTTTTTTCCACCGATCTAACAGACCTGGAGCCAGCAAGACTCAGAGGAAAGGACTTAATCAGGTTTATGTGTACTAAAGGTAGGAGTAGCAATAGATTAGATACAGCATATTTCTGTTTTGGTGTGTTGTTTATTGAATTTTAGAAAAAAAAATCACATTACTTTTCTAACCAAGTTTAGAGGTAATATATGAAATTGAGTATTAAATAGATAAGTGGACTTAGTCAAAAGGCTTGGGCTACAGTTGGAGAGTATCAGTTCTTGGGCACATTGTTAGCATTAACTTTAATGCATATTGTGGGAATGTCTTGGTTTGGAAGAAGGAGAGAGCAAGTTCATTCTTAATTTCTGAGACCAAAACTGCAATGGATTTAGTGGCAAGCCTAAACAGAGTTTTGCTTTATGTTTCTTGTCTTGCATCTTTTAAATGACTTTACAGGGCTTTTAGTGAAATATACAAGAGTGTTCGTTTTCACAAAAGGACCTTCCTGGCTAAAATGTGTTTGTAGGGAAGTCTTTCATTAAACTTCATGGTTAAATATCCAGCAGCTCAGAAATGTAGTAGCCTACATGTAGGCTGTATAGCTGTAGTGCACTTTTTTTTTTGAAATCAGTTATGTGTTTAAAAACTTTTGTACCCGGGAGAATGGCTTGACTGGTTTCCTCTTTTCTTCCTTGCATGTAGCATTTGAAATCTTTTATTTAGCGTAACAATAATTATTTGAAGGAGTTTTTGTATTTGCGACTAATTTAGAACTTGTAGATTTGAGCTGCCTGAATTGGCCAGACAGCTGTAATCGCACTCCTCTATTCTTAATCTCTTTATCTGGGCAGCAGCTGCCATATGGCCACAGTCAGCTGGATCAGATGTTTATAAGCTTCCTTCTTCGTCCCTCTCTGTCCTTTCAGCCTCCTAATTTGATCACAGCTACCTTGTGAGCTGCCCTCCAATCTTTATTTTTAGCCCTCTTAAGGATTAGGATTGATGTTGGCTGTGGGGCACTTAAAGTGATTGTATTGTAAATCTTCGTGCTTTACTCTAGCAATGGTATTTTACAGAATATAGTAGGGGTTGTGTTGTAAGTTTTAGTACATCTTGGTTTGCAAGGGATGAGGGTTTTTCAATAATATCTGCCAGCTTGGAGATTCACGATCTGCTTAGATGGTTTGGGAGACCATTGCTATCAATCACAGAAGAATAGATTAACACAGGTTTTTAAAAGATTTTACTTCCCATTTGAGTTTTGAGTTCTTTACTTCTTTTTAAAGTCTATTTTGTCTTTATCATCAAGGAAGGCGAATAAAAAAAACACTTGGGTAAGAACAGTACTTGGGATACTCTTTTTAAACCTGGACACACGCTCACGTTGAATGGTTGAATGACTTTTTTTTTTTTTTTTTTTTTTTTTTTTAAAGCTTAGTACTGCAAACTCTGCCTGGTGTGGGAGGGGAGGGAAATTTCTGTCCTTCTGCACTGGGGAAGTGGTGCTCGTTGGTGTTTTGGTTGTTAGCTTTCTTTTGTATATTCTGCATGTTGGCAAAAAATGTTCATGTTCTATTGTACAGTATGGAAAAGGTTTAAAACCTTAAAAAAACCTGTACTTATTACAAGAAGAAAACCACATGAACTAAATTTGTAAAAGTGTCCATTTTTGCTGCTGATATAAATTGACACACGTAAATAATTTTTGTAGTTTATGGAAGTTAGACCGTCAGATTTGGGTATATTAACATTTCTTCGTGTGAGAAGCTCTCCTCTTACTACAATTTAACTTTAAAAAGAAGGTAGATGATCTGGTATTTTTTTTTCTGCCACTTCTGTGATCTCTTGAACTTAGTGTTTAAAAAAAAATTTTTTTTTTTTTTTTGGGTCTGCCCTCATAGGGACTCAATCTGGAGGAAGTTCTCTTAAAAAAAAAAACCCAAACTGTTGAACAGATTTTAAGAACAGCAGTGATACTTCAAAAAAAAATTGCACATGTACCTACGCGCTCACTAGACCAGCTTATTTAGCACAGAAAGGAAATCAGAACTGTAGTGGTCAGCCGGGGAAAGAGTTGCCATCATACATTCGTGTTAAATAATCTTTGCGCGGTGTCAGTACCAGAAGTCCAGCAATATAAATACAAGGTTTTTAGAGTGGAATTACTTGGATTCATAAGTTCTGTGATTCTGACCTACATTTAATTTTTTTAAATCTTGTTGCTTATAGGTTATGAAGACAGTATGGAGTTTCCTGACCACAGTAGACATTTGCTACAGTGTCTGAGTGAGCAGAGACATCAGGGTTTTCTTTGTGATTGCACTGTTCTGGTAGGAGATGCCCAGTTCCGAGCACACAGAGCTGTACTGGCTTCATGCAGCATGTATTTCCACCTCTTTTACAAGGACCAGCTGGACAAAAGGGACATTGTTCATCTGAACAGCGACATTGTTACAGCCCCAGCTTTCGCTCTCCTGCTTGAATTCATGTACGAAGGAAAGCTCCAGTTCAAAGACTTGCCCATTGAAGACGTGCTAGCAGCTGCCAGTTATCTCCACATGTATGACATTGTCAAAGTCTGCAAAAAGAAGCTGAAAGAGAAAGCAACCACGGAGGCAGACAGTACAAAAAAGGAGGAAGATGCCTCAAGTTGTTCAGACAAAGTGGAGAGCCTCTCCGACGGCAGCAGCCACATGCCAGGAGACTTGCCCAGCGATGAAGACGACGGAGAAGATGAAAAATTGAACATCCTGCCTAGCAAAAGGGACTTGGCGGCTGAGCCTGGGAACATGTGGATGAGATTGCCCTCAGACTCAGCAGGCATTCCCCAGACTGGCGGAGAGGCAGAGACGCACACAGCAGCAGCTGGAAAAACAGTAGCCAGCCCCTGCAGCTCAACAGAGTCTTTGTCCCAGAGGTCTGTCACCTCCGTGAGGGATTCAGCAGATGTTGACTGCGTGCTGGACCTGTCTGTCAAGTCCAGCCTTTCAGGAGTTGAAAATTTGAACAGTTCTTATTTCTCTTCGCAGGACATGCTTAGAAACAGCCTGGTTCAGGTGAAGGTGGAGAAAGAGGCTTCCTGTGATGAGAGTGATGTTGGCACTAATGACTATGATATGGAACATAGCACTGTGAAAGAAAGTGTGAGCACTAATAACAGGGTACAGTACGAGCCGGCCCACCTGGCTCCGATGAGGGAAGATTCGGTCTTGAGGGAGCTAGATAGAGAGGACAAGGCAAGCGATGATGAAATGATAACTCCAGAGAATGAGAGAGTCCAGGTGGAAGGAAACATGGACAGCAGCTTGCTCCCTTACGTGTCAAACATACTTAGCCCCGCTGGCCAAATTTTCATGTGTCCTCTCTGCAACAAGGTCTTTCCTAGCCCCCACATCCTGCAAATTCATTTAAGCACGCACTTTCGAGAGCAGGACGGGATCCGCAGCAAGCCTGCTACCGATGTCAATGTCCCGACCTGCTCGTTGTGTGGTAAGACTTTTTCTTGCATGTACACCTTGAAACGTCATGAGAGGACTCATTCAGGTGAAAAGCCCTACACTTGCACCCAGTGTGGGAAGAGCTTCCAGTACTCCCACAACCTGAGCCGCCACGCAGTGGTTCACACGCGGGAGAAGCCTCATGCTTGTAAGTGGTGTGAACGCAGGTTCACACAGTCCGGAGACCTTTACAGACACATTCGGAAGTTTCACTGTGAGTTGGTGAACTCATTGTCTGTCAAAAGCGAAGCACTGAGCTTACCTACTGTCAGAGACTGGACCTTAGAAGATAGCTCACAAGAACTTTGGAAATAAAATTTTTATATATATAAATAATATATATATAAATCTATATAGTTGTGGTACAGTCTAAAAGCAATCTTGTTTCCTTGAACTGAAAGTTTGGCTATTAGCTTGTTTTTGCACTTTAAGGCAGCATGAATATTTCACTAATTTAGCACTCCAATAAAAATGAACTGTAGAGGTAATCCGACAAAGTAACTAATTGCGGAGCGTATTTTTCCCCCTTTTCGGAATAGAAGCCAGCGGATACTTTACTTCTAAGGAATCTCCAATTCAAAAAATTTGGACGTGGCTTTATTCTCCCCAAAACACTGCTTTCTTTTAAACTCTTGATCTTTTTCCCTCTTAAAATCTGAATGTAGAAATCCTCTCCCAATTTTGTCAGTTCCTTTACATTTCTATAATTGCATGAGTCCTTTCTAGCTGTTGGAAACCTGAATGCTTTTAGACCCAAATGGAAAATTTCTGAAATGCTGGATTATCTATTTTTAAACAAGCGGTTGACTTAAAACTTATTATGGCAACTTCTGGATTTCTGACAGTTCCCACTGGAAAAAAAACCACAAAAAAACCAACACAAAAACATAAAACAAAAACCCTGAGAGTACACTGGGATCACTGGGACTCTGTCTTACGTGAAGGTTTGCTTGGGATGAAAAAGGATATTGCAGCTTCAGCAGTGATGAACTGTGTGTTTAAAAAATGTGAATTACTGTTATTGTATACTGTAATTGATTACATGGGCCGGGGGGAGGTATCAAAGAACTTGGCAGGTTGTGTTGATGCTCTTAGTTGAGTCTTGAAAAGTAAATATTAACGCTACAGAAATGCATGATTTTCAGTATATTTTTGTCTTTGTTTGCATTGTATAACTTTAACGAGTGAGTTGAAAATTATTTAATTTCCTTAGGAAAAAAACCTGACACCGTTGAAAATGCCAGTGTTATGAAGACGAGAAATGCACTGTTTTTATTTTATCTAATTTAAATTTACTTTCCCACTGTCTTTAAGTTGAGAAGAACTTAAGCTACGAGTCGCCGATTTAGCTACGTTAACAAGGAAAAAAAAAATTGAATGTTTACAACCAGGCTTCGAGATTTGCATGTGCGGTGTGCATTTACTAACCCCAGACCCCTTCTAATTGCACAGACCCCACGCCAGCTCCAACTGAGGTGCGTCCATTTCCCCAGATGAGCATTTGTAGGATTCCTGCTGCACCACTCCACCACAATAGGTCGTTCTTTTTTTTTTCCCCCCGTTGAAAAGAGGCTGTGGACTGAAAAAAAAAAGCAAAAAAAGCCCCGGGCTGAAAGGCCTGGGCAGGCCTGAGTGACAGGGGGGCCGGGGGGGCCGGGGAAGGACTATGCGTATCCAAGCAGCAGAGACTGCAGCCTGACGTGTGGTTTTAATGACCAACACGCAGGTCAAAAGCATTTTGCACAGTGTTTGTTTTCCTGTCTTGCACTTACAAATAAGGTCTATGGGAGTAGCATGGAAAACGTTTGCTGTTTTTTCCTTTTTTTTTTCCTTTTTTTTTTTTTCTCTGCTTTTGTTTAAAATTTGATCGCCTTAACTACTGTAAACATAGCCTATTTTTGTGCTTAAGATACTGAATGGAAAACTCCATTGTGTATTGCTGGACTGTTTTGGAAATATTTGGTCAAATGTGTGTTAATTTGGCTGTAATGGCATTTAAAACAAAAAAAAAGCTGTGAAAATGGCCTTGGAGCGTTATCTTTAGTTACTTGAATAGTTTCTAGGTTTAAAACTACATTCTTTTCTTAAGTTAGAAAAGACAATCAGTGTCTGAGGAAAATGGACTTTCTCTTGGATTTTTTTGTGGTCCTCGTGAGTGATTGCTTTTTTCCTTTCCTTAGTTTCACATTCTTCTTTTGTTCTAAAACTTAGACTGACATCTAGCTTTGACAATCATAGTATGTTTTATTTTCCTGAGGAGGGAATAACTTATAATGCTGTTTAGTTTTGTACTATTGGTGTGTTGGTGAATTTTTAAACTGTGTGCTAACTGCAATAAATTATATGAACTGAGAAATCAATTCCCTTGTCTTTTTTCCCTCTTTTAAATTATAGTTACGGAGTATTTTTTATAATGTGTAACTTTATTACTTTTGTACAGACTTCTATTGCTAACTGTGTATGGAATATGTTTTCAGCGTGCTTTTGGGCACTTTGTTGCTACCATACATATTTACATCTCACTTAACATTTAAAAAAATTAAATGCTTGTGTTTTGAAAGCATTTCTCTGTGTGTAGCTCTCGATCATTCTGTAGAGGTATTTTTTAATTATTATTCTTTTTTACTTCCCCAAAGACTTTTGCAGAAGCAATCTATTGAATTCCAGAAATTTTTCTACCATACAAATATCTGTGCAGGCACACAATTCCCTTTGTAGGCTTAATTTCACTCCAAGGAGCTCTCCTGGGCTCACTCTCTTATATATCAGTCTCTATGAGAACAGTAGAGCAGAAGGCAACAACTTAATCTGAAGCATTGGCCGGGTGCTGACTGGCTGTCAGTGTTACAGTAGGCAGTCAAAATGTCCAAACTACTGGTAACACATCAAAGCTGTCTGGGCTACAGAGGAAAATTGAAATAATCCTAAATCTTTTGGGTATTTCTCTTACGGACTAAATGTTTCTCTAAAAAAAAATAAGCTTAGCAAAACCTTTGAAAAAGACCTGGTTTAGATGTTTGTTGCAGGATATACCCAGAATTCTTGTTTGAGGCTGCTCTATCCTAGGAATGAGACCAGCACTGCGGAGCCCAATGGGAATATGAAAGTAGAGCTAAATTAGAAGGCTGGAACAGAGACAGCAGGGCCAATTTGATGGGGGGAAAAATACTTTAATTTAAACATTTCATTACACTTATAATCTGCCCAGGTACAAGTGAAGTTGTGCAGTGACCAAGTGAATCTCGGTGCCTAAACTATTCTGCTTATCTTCCTATATCAGCAGTAATTTGTATGTACCCAAAATGATCTTTTTCACTGTTTTATTCTCTATAACAATTTTCAATCATCATTTGCTGTGTTTGCGGTGTGGGTTTTTTGTGTTATTAGAGATATTTTGAAAACATTTCCTTCTGTCAATGTTAGCATCTCCGGTCGCATAGAATTCTCTGTTTTCTAGCAGCAGACCTTTTCTGTAGGCTTTCATATGGTGGAATATTATGTGTAGTTAAGATGGTTTTAAGTATCGTCAAGACTGAAAGACGGCTAATATCGCAGTGCTGAAATCTGTGCAGCTGATGAGCTTTGGCTGTGGCTCCAGGCAGATTCACCATTTGTTCTTCAACATTAAGATTTTCAAGGATTGTGGATTTCCAAATAAAACTAGACTTAGAAGGAGTCCTTCAAAAGGGAACGGAAAACAAAACTTAGCTGTTAGTGGCAAAATAATTCTAAATATTCTTCATACTTTGGGGTTTATCTAGAGATGGTTTGTATGTGTGCAGCACACACTTGTGGTCGTCGAAGTGTTTCTTCAATGAAAAGATGAAACATACCCCTCTGTGTTGCTTCTTTCCATAGGGTTTAATGTACTGACTTACCTAAATAGTTGTAGCTTTTTTCTTTTTTCTTCTTTTTTTTTTTAATACAGTCCCTAGATAATGAAGCATGAATAAGCATTTTCTTTGGCTTGAGAATATTGTGGTAACAAAATCCTCACCGTTCATGTTGCCATGATGGTTGAAGGCAAGGCGCGGGAATGGAAGCTACACTCTAAACTTCACGGGTTCAGACAACTTTCTCTGACCAGCGATAGTCATCACTTTTTAACTGTGAGTACTTCCAGACTGACTCACAGGGAAAATACTAAATATATCATTGGGCTATTTTTTTAATCACTGCCTATAACAGCTTAATATTCTTTTAGTTACGAGTGTTTTCTCTAAATTGAAGCTTAGGGGTTTGGTGGGACAGAGACTTTTGAACCAGGCACAGCATCCTACAGCCCATTTACTTACTGAGATCTGTGTGTATTAGGTGCAATTTGAAAAACTTGGTAGGAGTTTAAAACAAAACTTTCTGGCCAAGGAAGGAAAGGGATCCTCATTGTTTTCCCTGCTCTCCTCCCTTAGGGTAAAAGCGAGTGCCAAACAATCGCATGTACTTCTGTTGACCCTAAATGAAGCCAGTATATTCCCTCGAAACTTGCATTGCCTTGTTGGAAGCCTCAATAAAATTTTAAAATTGACTTGCAAGGGTACAGATTCCCTTTTGCCCTGTGCTGGCTCACCTGCTCGGGCAGGGCACCACCGTTTTCTCTCCCTGCGACAGCGTAACTCTGCTTTCCTTCGACAGACACCGGAGCAAGGGATTTGTTGGCGGTGGACTGACGGCCTCCCGCTTTCTCCAACCGAACCTGCAATAATCAAATGCTTTAATTTTTTAATTGATTCCTAATAAACATCTTCGAATATACATTCTTCTAGCCTACTCAAAAATGAAACCCTGAGCCCTCTATTTTGTGATCAGCGATGCTGCAGCAGTTTGTAGCTGAAGCAAACTTGGAAGACGAGAAAATTTCTACCTGCTCCCTCCCCTCATTTTGAAGCAATGCAAATTCCTACAGAATGAAGGTGAAATATGTTTCAATCCTGCAAAAAATACCCCAAAATTATAAAACTGATGCTAAAATGTTGTCATAATTCTCTGTGGCCAGGTTCTCAAACTTACACATTATTAACACTATTTGTCCATGTGATTTCCAAACTGAAATATATCCAGAGTATGGCCTTTTATTACAGAATCTAACCAAAGCATTAAGGTTTTTTACTGGCACAGTAAATGTGAATTTTAACAGAACTCTCTTATATTTTTAAAGGGAGGAAAAAACAATGCACAAATCTTTTGGATTCTTTCAAAATATTTTTCTTCAGGAGACCTGTGAAAATTTTTAATCTCTTCATTCAGATTTTAATTGTGTCATTAAATGTAGTGAGTTTGGGAGTAAAAACTGTTTTCTAGATGCTAAGAGAGGAGTTTGTCCTTTTTTTGTATTAATGTTTTTGAACTAAAGATGGAAATGTTCCCTTTTGCTGGCAAATGTGGACAGACAGAGGAAGAAGAGTCCTGCTCCTTGAAATCTACAGTCAGCAGCTCCTGCTAGTGTGATAAAATTCAGCTAAACCTGTTAATGGGTCTTACCAATGAGAGATGGTCCTTTTCGGAAAGGTTATCCATTTTGTTCTCATAGGCTAAAAAAAAGTATCAGTTTTAACCAGCTGTCAAACTGAAAAGCTCTTGGTGCAAATAATCAGCAGCTCCCCCAGCTCTGCCGGAGCAGGAGAGGGGTGAGCCTTCTGCACAGCCAGGCAGCAGGAACGCCAAAGGTGCTACAGGCTTAACTCTGGCAGCGATGGCAAATGCTGCAGAGGTTTCCAGTGACAGAGACGTTTGCAAAATAAACCCAACCCAAACAAATTTCTTGTTTTCAAAAATAATCCATGCTTGAGCTGGCATTTTTCTCTTACATTGGACCTTCTTGGGTTAGTTAATTTCTCCGACTAACTGAACTCCTTAAAGTTGTCTGTTTATTATCCTCAGGTTCGTTTTGCTTTAACTCAGTTTCTTGCTTTCAGGCTTGTTTTCCCTAGAAGACAGTCGCTCCACTAATACACCATCGTCTTGGCGCAGAATGGATGCAGTTTTCGTTCTTGATAACTCTTTAGCATCAGCCATTTGTAGCAGGGGACACAAGCGCTCTGCGTACAACCGTCCCCTCACTGGGACAGATTTCATGCCTCTCCTGTACCACGGCTCTTACTGGGGGGCCAAATTTTCTTTTCTTTTTGAGACTTTACAGCCTGGCTTTAGCAAAATTTTGCTTGGGGCTGCAAAGGAGGAGGAAGGTATGCAGTCTAGCCTCGGAACTGAAATTAACGCGTGCTTGGGTATTTCAGGGATTGCAGGAAACAAGTAAATGATTGAATGCAAAATACAGCTGGTGGATATTTTTTAGGACGTTTTAATGTGCACTGTTCTTAAACTCAGTGTTGTGCTTTAAAATGCATATTGTGTATGAACATATGTGTCTGCATGTGAGGAAGTAGTTAAAAATAACTTGGTAATTTTTATTTAGGTGTGCATCAAAATCACAGCCTGAGTAATTCCTTAAAGATCTTTAGAAGACGTGTTTAGTTTTCACACGTAGCAGCCAACACGACGTGGTCTTGTGCAACCTTGCTTGTAATTCCTGCAGTTATCAGTGCTAATCTGAGCACCAAGAAGGATTTTTTTATGCCACGTCCAGAACATGCCAGATAGGGATTTACACAGCACATCCCCAGCCATAACAACCTAGTGCATGAAACCCAGCTTTAAATTAGTAAAATATTTAAAGAGCAAGTTACATGTACATCATGACTTCTGAAAGGATTTAACTGGTAAAGCAATATGTTACTGCCTCAGTACTACAGGAGGTATATTAAAAGGCTTAACTGTCTCAAAACAGCTCCACGGCATGGTATACGCTGTATCTGGATGTAAATCCAGATAGGGATTTAAATATTTCTTTCACAACCTTCCCAAAATACAGTTTGGTTAAGTCTTATTTATATCTATTAAGAAAATAAAAACTAGTCTCGATGCTGTATTTTGTGCTTTTGTCAAATAGTCTTCAATTTTAGCATTAAAGCTACTTTTTTTAAACTTTTGGATGTGTTCCCAATAGACATTTTACAATTTTTTTTACAATTTTAAAAATGTACTTTATCTATAAATAAAACTCCTTGAAACTGATAGAGGTTTATCATACAGGATATAATTTATTTTCAACTACATTTTCCACGTATTCACACTTAGTGAGGATTCGTGTTGAGATAATTTTGGAAATTCATACCAAGATAAAAAATAAAGTTAAAATCTTAATGAAACATATTCTGTCTTCATAGGCTATAGCTACCAGGTCTTAATTTTCTGTAGCTTATTCTCTCTTTTTTAAAGTAGTTTGACTGGCACCATCTATCCAGAATATGATTTCTGTTCGTAGATGATTTTCAGGCTTAAATACATGACAGCTTGAAAACACTATAAATACCAGTATTTCATTATTTTCAAATGACTGAGTGACTTTTAAGAAAAATCTGGGGTTTAACGAGCTGAGACTAACTAGGCAATTCTTAATTTTTGGAAAAATGAAGAGTTGCACATCTCTGTATTAATTATGAGGATATAATTTCATGAGCACTGGGCTCCCTGTTGACAGACAGACCAACATACCTCTGCAAGTATTGGATAACTCATTGCAACATACTTCCGAGGTTTTCTCAAGACTGCTACTCAATATTTAAAAGGAAAAGCTCCTGAACCACAAGATGAACCCAAAGTTGTGTTTTGCCCAATTTATTGTGATAAACATTAATTATTTATTTTTCGTTAATGGTTGGAAAAGTCTTGCAAAAACAAAACTTAAAAAAAAAAAAGTGAGGAAACAAATGGTATCTAGCAGTATTTCACTTAGGAAATTTGTTATTCTTAGGCTAAATTTGGATCAAGAAACCCATGCATTTTAAAATCTCAGTGAAGAAACCTTTTATGCCCATCGCCAGTAGTTAAAAATGAGAGTAGATCAAGCTTTTTTCTTTTTATTTTTTTTTTAAGACTGCTAATTTTAATGTGCTCTATTATTCTCTCTAATCTATAACACGAAGTTTGCAGCATGAAAGGAAAGGTGTGACTCCTGCTGAGCAGAGCAAATACGGCAGAGCCGTATCGACCTTGCAGGCTGCGGGTGTTGTGCGGGGTGAGGGCAGGAGGCAAACCCGGGGTCCCTGGTGGGGCCAGACGGGTCCCAGCTCCGGCCAGGGGTCAGCAGCTCGTGGCAAACCGCGCCTTCACCCCCAAACGCCAGCAGGTTTGTGGGCATGCTTCTGCCCGAGGGGCTGAAAATGCCTGAAGCGTTCCTTCTGGGAAGACGCTGGGTAACGTGGACTCTAGCAAGGTATTAAAACAACTGTGCTCACGCTTTCTCAGCCGAGAATGGAGATGGGAGCGCTGCCTGCCTGCCCTGCGCCAATGGATGTGCAATTCTCAGAAGTACCTCATGGTATAAGCTGATTTTAAAGTGTTGTACTCTGAGCTGGGAATGCTGCTGGACGGTCTGGAGCTGGATACCTGGGTGCTGTACTGCAATGCTATTTAAAAGGAAGTATGACACATGTAAGGGTCCGGTCTCTCAACCCTTCTTCGTGGAATACGAGCCTGAGGGCGAGCAGAGGTGTTAAGATGTGGGACCTACCTGACGTGAGCTACTTATGAGTCACCCTCAAGACAGTGAGTAGATGACTAGCACTCGTCCTAATGTTAGCCTTCTATTTTAGGTTGATGCTCTTCAGATTCAGGGCTCCCCCACATGAAAACACGACCATTTAGTGGTTTGGGATTTTTTATAACAAGAGCCTTTGACAGGTCCTACAGTTGTTCATAGCTAAGCTAGATCCTTCCCGTCCACAACTGTCTGCATTATTGGCAAGCAAAATTTTGCTTTTGGAAATACCCAGCTACTTTGGGTAGCTATTGTTACTTCCAGAACAGGGTAGGAATATGTCTGGAGCACAAAAAAATTATTTACAAAGACATCAGTTTACCATATATTGCTAAAATTTAATATTGATGCTCACATTTTGAAACAGTCTTATCTCCTTTTATTTAGAAGAAGAAGGATGAGCCTGTGCTTTGGACTGTGGTGAGAAGAGAGGCAACATCTGTAAAGAATGGCTTTTTCTTTTCTTTTTTTTTTAGAATAGGCATAAGCACATTGTTAAAAGAATGAAGGAAATTACAGAAAAATGAGGTTTAAGGGAAAGCACATGTTGAAAGACAGAGCACATTAATCAGGCCATGGGAATGGGAGGTATAAAGACTGTTTTCTACACCACTTTGATTCTTATTAAGGACAAAAGCATTATGAGGTTTTTTCTTTTTTTTTTTTTTTTATGCTGGCTCTTAGGAAGGAAGCAATATACCACGGCAAGGTTGGGAGCCTCACTCCTGGTGCAGTCCTGGAGGATGAAACATTTTTAATTCATCTCAAAGGCTTCTTTTTTTTTTTATTTTGAACAAAGGAAGGAACATCTCCTCCTCATAACTTTACAGATGTAAGAATCACGGTTTTGAAGCCCACACTAGAAGTCTCATTGTTGGGGCAGTGCAAGACCCCATCCTTGGAGCAGAGGTCCCTGGCTTTCTCCTGCCCTCCTGCTGAATGAGGCATTGGGGGTGAGAAGTCCGTGGCCAAGGTTGCTTGGTAAAATAATGTGGCTCATTCAAAGCCACTGAATTTATTGAAGAATGATGAAAAAAAAAAAAGGGGGAATGAAAGTCATCAGTGAAAGTCATGTTTTTCCTGAGTGTTTTCATCACATCTTCTGTGCTACCTCTCCAGCCCTTTGTGCACCATGTTTGATGCCTGATGTTAGGCTTGGCTCCGCGCCTTTCTGCTGTCGGCGGATCTGATTTGAACGTGTTCTCCCAGAGTTATTTGTTGCTAAGAGAAAACAATTTTCAAGTCCTCTGGAGAACACCGGAGGAGTATGGTTAAATAAAAGTTCATCCCTAGGTTCTGGGCAGAAATTAAGCTAATTATGGAAGTGTTTGTTCCATCACAGGTCCTTCTGAGATACTTGCTGGTCTTCAGTGGGCACTTGCTGGAACCCCCGGTTTGTGTCTACGCTATTTATTTAAAAAAATAAGGAAGGGCTAATGACTTCAGCTGTAGCATTTTTCCAGGTTATGTGCAGACTCCCGCGACTGCCCCATTTCCTTTCCACCTCCCCAGCCTCATTTTCCCCAGGAGACCGTTTTGCCATCCCGGGCACATGCCGTGAAGGAGGCTTTCTCCCGTTGTGCCGTGTGGAAGCGGGCTGTGAATTTCGGCAGTCGGCAGCGTGGCTGTGAGCGCGCAGCCTGGTGCCTGTCAAGCATCTTGTTAGCACAGCATCCACAAGAAAACTACTCTGAGAAATACAGCTGGGGGGTTGGAAATCACTGTAAAATCCTCCCCCCCCCCCCCCCCTC
>VZRO01006318.1:2688193-2768764 GCA_013397915.1 Daphoenositta chrysoptera
CCCCCCATTTTTAAACACAGCTCTTGTGCATGACTGGTGGGGGGTGGTGAAGAGAAGGAGGGAACAGGGAGGGGAGTTTGCTCCTAATATTGGGGTTTATTTTCCATCACAGTCCCTTGGAAAGTGCTGCTGCCTGAGCCTGCAGCAGCCAGACAGGGCAATGGTCAGCAGGGCCAGGCAAGTCAGCACAGAGGCTGCTGGCAGGTTCCTGGCTCTGCTGCTCTCCTCACGGGGAAGGAGAGGGAAGCACTGCTGGCCCCATGGGGTGGCAGCAGCGCAGGGAGGTCCCTTCATCACCCCCTTCCCCAGCCTTTTGGTGAAGGGTGAGGGTGCTGTGGCACCAGTGCGGGGTCCCTGACCCCTGAGGGCGGCTGGGCGTTGCCATGTCGCAGCCACACGGTGCATTCCTCCGGGCCATGGGCTGCTCCTGGGTGAAGGCTCCCCCTCCGCAGCCAGCTCCAAATGACAGGTCCTACCCTGCGCTTGGGTCAGAGAGAGGGACACAGTGGCCCTCATATTTTTGTTTACTTGTTTTTGGGGCATACTCTAATATTTTGGAAACTCTTGCCTGATGATGGTCTCAGAGTAATTTCAGTCTCCAGCCGTCCATCCTCCTGGGGCCTCGGCTTGGGCACATTTGCGAGCCAACCAATGCCACAAAAACATCCGAGTGAGATCTATTTTTTCCTTCTCCTTTGTTGCTTAATGGATGACTCAACTTTCTTTTGTGACTGGATAGCTTTAATTTATAGTTTTTAGGCGAGCGATCGTTCCTCTCATTATTTTGGGTTAAATATTCTTATTTGTTGATTATTTAATAGTTTGTTTGGATAAAGATGGAAAAAAAAAAAACCAGCTTGGTGCCATAGACTGAGTCCAAAAGAAATTAACTGCTCTGCTGCACATATTGGAGCAGGGAGTTTGCGGAGAATGCAGCCCTGCTAATGGACTGGCAAACTGATAAAGGCTTTAAAGATTCCATATAACCCCACGCTGCCTCGTTTTATTAATTAACTCTCCTTGCTTTGTAGCAAGGTTGTCCTGGCTATGGAATAAATGAGTGAAAGGAATGGCCAGTAGACATTAAACATCATTTTACGCTTAGCCTTGTGGAGAATTAGGGTTTGCAAGGGTTTGGGGTGGGTTTTTTTTTCCAAATATCCTTCCTCTGCTGAGGTTTTTCTCTGGGTTGGAGCGATGAATAAGGTGAGGGATTGCACCTGTGGCCCCTCGATGGCATCCCACAATGATGGGAAAGGTGTGGCCTGGGGGCACTGGGACGTTAGAGCTCCCACGCCCAGAGGTCTGCACATAACCCAGCGGCAGAGGGAACAAGGGGGGTGGGGTACCGGGGAGGTGATTGCAGTTATTCCCGTGAGGGGAGGACGAGGAGCCACAAAAAACGAGGCAGCGGTGAGCGATCGTTCACAAACAACGATTGACTCCTCAGTGCTGCGTCCTGGAGAACAGGCGCTGTTTTGATGGACTGCTTTATTTAATCACTGTTTATCTGGAGAACGGCTCTGCTACGGCATTAAATATTTCCGTTAAATAAAGGTCATTGTGATTTAAGTTTTTTAATGATTCACTAAATATTAAAGCTGGTTTTTCTTCTGCTGCATTAATTTTCTAATATTCCCTCTGTGTGTTTTCTTTTACAGGACATTCAGATTATTGTAAAGCCTGTTAGCCAAAAAAGGGGCAATAGATGAGACATAAATTATTTATTTATTTATTCATTTAAACCACTGTGATTCGTGGGACAAGGTTCATTGATGCATCACACCATCCACTCTCTGTCTGGACCAAGGCAGGGGTTTTTTGTGTGGTTTTTTTATGGTGTGGGGTTTTTTTTTTCTAAAACATTACTTCTTGGCAAACTAGATATGCAAATGCCAGAATACACTAAAACCACATTTAATTGGACCCACTTGCCAACTTCTTGAACACAGCTTGGATTATTTCACTGGAGGCTGCTTCTGTTAAAAGATGGGGGAGGAGGAAGTGGCATATTGACAGGGCTTCAGATAATTTTTTTTCCACTAGAAGTACAACGATGCCATGAGCCAAGTTTGGAAGTATTTTACTATGTTTAATAATAATTATTATTAAAGGATATTGTAAACATATGCATTTAAGTGAAATGTAATGGGAATACAGTCATGTCACTGATTTAGCTTTGGATTAATTTTCAACTTTTTTTTTTGAGGGGTAACTGACTCCTGCAGTTACTGGAACCTGTGCGGCGCTGTGAAATGCTGGTTTAGAGAGCGGACGCGCATCCTTTTCCCTCGCTAAATGAGCTGATTAACAATATTCATTCCTTTAGGAGATCTGTGAAATTTTCATCTCTCACTAGCAACCAATTAAATATAAACCATATAATAGGATTAAAATGACAAGGTTTACAGAGTTCCCAGCAATTTCAAGTGTTCGTATGGATGCATATGTTATACTTTGGTATTTCAAAGAGAAACAGAAACCTTAATAAATTTTTGCCCAAATAACACTGATTCTCTGAAAGCTGATAGGAGGGGGTTACAGTCTCTTTCCAGGGCCCCTTTTGTACGCTGAAGGCCACTTGTAAATGTGGGTGAGTTGTGGGGCACCAAAGAGCCGATGTGCTGATGGTGGTGGCAGCCGGGAGCCTGGATAAGGGCAGGCACAAACGCTATCGGGGGCTCGGTGCAAACCTTGCCTGTGCCTGTGCCTGTGCCCTGCGGAGATGGGAGCGGCCCTGGGGTGCTGCGGCCGCCCTGCTCACAGCGATTTGATGGGTGTCCTTTTGGCCCAGGGAACAGTTCCGCCTGATGCACCCGGGCACGAAAGAGGCTTTGTCTCCACCTTGATCCCTCCAGGAAGAAAAGCCTCCGCGCAGGCAGGCTGCTCCCCCGCCTGCCGCGGTGGCTGGGCAGGGATGCTGTCACCCCGCTGGTGCCCAGCTCCCCACGGTGACGGCAAAGCTCCCAGTTTTTCCCAGCCCGTGCCCTATCGCACCGCCTGGCTGCCGGCGAGAGGGAGCCACGGCTGCTCCCCTCCGGCGGGGTGCCCTATCCCACCGGGATGGGACATGTGGCCAGGCCCTGGCACGATACCAGGGGCTGAATGAACAGGAGGAGCGGGAGTCGAAGCAAACAAACAAATATTTCTTGGTGTGTGCAAGTTGTCGGAGATGTTGGTTTTCAGTGTCAGCCTCAGCTTTTTCTGCAACCGCCTCCCAGTCGAGGGTTTTGCACTTCTTTTTATTCCCATTTGCGATTTGGGGCAGCAGATTGGATGTGACGGGGTGAGGTGAGGACAGGAGCAGAGCGGTCCTCGCAGCACAGCACAGCACAGGCAGCCGTCGGGGGGGACCCACACCTGCCCCCTTCTCTGTTAGCAAGCACTACCTCTCCAAGCAAGGCTCGCTCCTGAGGCTAAAACATGGTTTTACTGTCTACGAGGGTTTGGGGGGGAAAAAAAATCTCACATAATAGTGGCATTGCAATTAGGGAAGAGGCGTCACTTTAGATAATGAACATCTTTTTAAGGTACTTATGCAATCTGAAAAATCATAGCTGGGCTGGTTGTTCTTTAATCTTGCCATCTACCCAAAGCAAATTTGCAAAAGAGGGGGTTTATTGTCATTAGAGGAATTCTTTCAGCTATCAGAGGACAGAACAATTTCTTTGCCATTAGCAAAATCCCTGGCTTTCTTTCAGCACATAAACAGTTTACACGATGCAGTTTTAAAATGTGCTTGTCTGTAAGCCTTCGCAGGAGCCTGAATTGTGAACATTTCGGCGTTTGGATGTAAAATCTGGGATCTCAATTTAGCCTTCTGTAAATGCAAGGATGAAGGGCAAAGCACAGATCTGGGCATGAATTTTTAAATTAAGGGTATTCAGTTTCACAGTTTTAGGATGGCACCTATATGCAGTCGACAACCAAGATGTCTGAGCAGCTCACAGTCTGGAGTTTATTCTTAAATAGTCTGTGAGGCCTGGATTGCCTATTGTCCCTCGTACATAAGGTTCGGAGATGCATTGGCCCAGGCTACGCCAGCAAAACTTCTCCATGCAAACCTGGCAAGCCACAGCAGTAGAAATGGTTTGAAATAGTTTGTGTCCCTTGTCATGGTACCTCTGCTGATTGCAGCATAATGGGGGCTGCATTTAGAGGGATGTAACATTCCTCCCCTGGGTTGCAGCATTACACTCGGGGAGCAGGGCTTTTTTAAGGATGTCCGAGAGAAAGCTGTCGCCTGCTGCAATGGGCTGTAGCTGTGTTTGGGTGGTGGAACTGTGCTGGCGAGCCCTTTCTGGGGCACTCAGAGCCAAAGAGATCAAGTGACCATTTCAAGCCTTGCGGGAAGCTGGTGCCAGAAAAGAGATTGCAGCACAGTCCCTTGCGTTGCCTCTCGGTGTCCCAAGCACTGAACCGTCCCATCTCTAGTCCTAGCCCTGTTTAAAAACAATAAAGGGATGGTGTTGAACCAGAGCTTTGTGTTAGAGCTCAATGATCAACCCCCCAGAAAAGGGATCAAAACCTTTTAATACCATACAAATCAGTTGCCTGAAGATAAAGATGAACCTAAGCCAGTGACTGAGGCAATCTGCGGCCAGTAAAAGTGAATGCAATTTATTTCAGTTAGTAGAGAGCTCTTTTTTCTAAAAGAGCAAATGGGTTTCTACGATGGGGCTGAAGGGCTGGTGTGTGAGGAAGATTGAAATAATTGGTATGAGTAGGATATGGGGCCAAGACAAGCAGGAAATAAATCCATTGGTGTGTGAAATGTAAAAAGAGCCAACAGGTAGAGGGTCTCAACGATGAAATTATCCAAGGCACTTTTTACATCAAAGCAGCATGGAAGTCAGGGTGGGTTGCACTGTAGAGTAGCACAGGAGGATCAGCACATAGGAAACCTCCTAGGTTTGGACAGTTTTTGTCATATGCTGATCTGAACACTGGGGTCACAGGGAACAAACAGTGATGAATGTGAAGGGACCTCAGTGCAGGGAAGGAACAACCCCTCACGGTTAATGTTACAAGCAAAGGTAGTGAGATATAAAATTTTTCAATTAACTGCACGATGGAAAAGATGGGCGCAGCCTGTGAGTCAGTGCCCTCTGCAACTCCAACATCCTGAATGAGATGGGGAGACTCAGTATGGTGAGCAGGACTGTGTCATTGAAATGCCTCTGTGGCCCCAGTATGATCAATGCTGACCACAGCACCGCATTATGTGTGGACACAGGCAAAGCTACACTTACAGCAGTTCACCTTTTTCACCTCTGTGTAACTCTGAAATGTGTCAGGTTCAGCAATAGCCGATTTTCATCTGAGGATGTGACAGATGTGTTGTTTCTGGCCCAGATGTGCTGACCTGCAGTAAATCCTGAGGGGCAGGAGGTGTCCCAGCTGGGGCAGAGCCTGAGGCCACAGCAGGACCCAGGCCACAGCTCTCCTCCCTGCAGGAACCTGTGCTGCAGACCCACACTGGCTCTGCAGCAGGCATGGCTCTACACTGCTGGCTGATGATGAAGTTGCTGTGACCAGCCAGGGAGGGGAGGCGGATGTGTTACCACAGCGTCAGAGATCGCAGGAGGGTTGAGGTTGGAAGGGGCCTCTGGAGGCCAGCTGGTCCAACCCCCCTGCTCCAGCAGGGCCCCCCAGAGCAGTCTGCCCAGGACCAGGTCCAGACAGCTTTTGAGTATCTCCAGTTGCAAACACCAAGCAAGACAGATGCCATTTTGCTTGGCCAGTTTTCCAGAGAGCTGCGTTGGTGCATGGGACCAGAAATGCCTTACCTGCAGCTGCACTGGCCATGGAAGTAGTGGATGCCCAGGACCAGCAGGGACACCATGGCTGCCCACCTCAGCATCTCCCACACCACCCAGTGAGGGGTGCCAATAGCTCTTCTAGCACCACAAGGCAACTACTTTGCACTGCAGAAGTGTGATGTCTGTGAGGCTGAAGCAGCTTTGGAAACATCTGAAGGCAGAGCGGCTCTTGAATATGGAGGTGGTATTTTGGAAGGGGCAGTGGCCAGTTTGCCTGCTTTTAAATGAGCTGTGATCAAGGGAAATGGCAAGACATTTCCAAGTTGCAAACACGTCAGTGTTTATCTTCCTTTTAAAGAGCTGAACAAAGTTGCTGGTTTTAATAAACTTGAGTTTGAATCAAACGTGAAAGCTTGAGGTCAAATCTTACTTGAAAGCAATCCTAGCAATCTCTGATTAAGAGGCTTTCAGATAAAATTTGATAAGTAAAATCTGATCCAGATTTTTTTAAATGCAGGCAGATTTCAAAGGCTGGGTCATTACAGAACGTGAGATTTCTGTGAATCAGCATGTTACATGGTCTGATGTATTGAGACTCAGACAAATGTTAGACATATGGAAAGACCTCTATATATAATGAGAGATGTGAAAAACAGAATGACTGTTTAATTTAGAAATAGGATAAGGAAGAGGGGCACATTAGAGGTATATAAGGCAGTGAATAGCACAGCAGAGATAAGCCAGTGCTTCTGTTCACTCTCTACGAGACTGTAATTTCTATTTACTGACACATAAGCACTAGAAAATTTTCTCCAAGCATGGGTAATATACCACTGTGCCACAAGGTACCTGTTCTTGGAAGAGCATATAAAGGTTACAGAATCTAGAAAAAATACGTATTTATATGGATAATAAGCTATAAATCATGCTTTAGCAAGTAAGCCAACTAAAGCTTGGAAAAAAATGTCCCCTGTGGGCCACATATTTCCCAAAATGCCCCAAATGGAATTCCTGTACCTTGCTCTCAAGGACCTGTGGCTGTCGGCACGAGCAGTAGGTGAGACAGGTCATTGATCTGCCCTGTGATCTGAAAAATTATTGCGTTTTTTTCAGTAGTAACTGCATCCCAGATGTCCTTCTGCACTTGGAAAAAGCCACTCCAAGTGTGGCCCAAGGGAACTGGATAAGCAAATCCCAGGGCCCCAGCAAACACAAAGTAATCAGTGGCTGGAACAACCCTCCTGCCCTGGAGGTTGCATTTGGTGTGGCTTGAAAAGGGACTCGGGGCAGCCCGTGCCAAGTCTATGCTGGCACATAAATCAGTGGCCACTTGACCACGCTTCCCATGTCTGGTTTGGCTGGGGACCCATCTGACTGCGGCATGGTGGCACCGGCTGAGGGGCCGGGCAGGCGGGGCGGGGCTCACCCACAAGCTACGCATTTCTGTGGGGTTTGGTCAATGTTACAGTAATTCTTAGCATCCTTCACCAGGCTGGGAAGGAATAGCACTCTCGCTCACAACCGAGAATGCAATCAGCCTCCTCCTTGCTGGATGGGAACTGTGTTAGGAGCCGGGCTGGCTCCTAATGAGACTGCTTTTCTGGGAGAAAAATCAATGTGGCAAGAAATGTACATGCCCAGACCAAATGGCAGCAAACTTATGGTAAAGCCCCTGCATATAATCTATATTCTAATTAATACTCTGCATCATCTAATCAACAGAAATCTTCTGGCACGCACGGTCCGGTTTGCAAACTATTCAGCAGAGAGGCTTTTCTAGCCTCTCCATAGATCACAGTAATTAAGCAAAGCTGCTGGAGGGGCTTCCCTCCGTAGCTTCTTGAATACTGGGAAGGGGGGATGGCACTGAAAAAACCCAGGCAACCTCTGGCAACCTCCCTCAGCCCTGGAAGGCTCTCTGGAACAGAAAGAGGAAAAAAATTGCCTTCCTTTGCTGCTGCTGTTGAGCTGGTCTCGCTCCCACTGTCGCGGTGCCAGTGCCGAAAGCCCATCCTGCTTCCCTCTGAGCACTGTGCGTACTGTCCGTCCTAGAGCAGATGCAAGGGCGGCAGTGGGACCGCTCAACTTCAGAGCCTCTCCAGCAGCCTCCGAAGTGCAAGAGCACAGCTCTCCTCACAATATGCTGTGGGGGAGGAGGAAGGAAGGACTTTGGCCCTGTTTGCTTGTGCTAATTGATGGCTTCTGTTGCAGCTATTCACACTTTTAAAAGATGGTAACAAGTCTACTGATTTAAAAGCAAAGAATAAAAACCCAACAGCCTCAGCAGTGCGTTGGGTGCAGACAAAGCTGCGTTGAAGAGCACTCAGCAGAGGCGCAGCAAGGGGCTGGGCAGAAGAAACGACCCACCTGCAAACACTGAGCTCTGCACAGATGCACAAAAATCCTAAAATCTTCCATTTGTTGGGATATACTGGGACAGACTCCTCTGCAGCAGTGGGCTTGCATGGCAGGCAGGGCTCAGCCCTGGCACTGGCCTGTTCTGTGCTCCACCTCCGTGCCTCACCTTGCTCAGCTGTGGTGGCTTCTGCCTTCTTTATAAAGCATGTTCTGTGCCTCTGACTTTAGTGCTCTCCAGGTGAGAAACATCTTTCTTCACGTAGCCTCCTCTCTGTGTACCGGGTCTCCTTTGCTGGTGTGGACAAGCGCCCTGGAGCTGCTTGGAGAAGGGCTCTGCATCCATGCTCTCCCACCCTTTTCCTTGCAGGCAGACATTGTCTTCTCCTGCTGGGAAAGCACTGTACCTTGCTTAGCAGTTTACATGGTAAATCTATATTGCAAGTTGGAGGTGTGATCACAACATGCCTGGGTGAAACCCCGCTTGCTTTAATTTAGCGAGCTGAGATATTAATTTCAGAGAAAGAGGCAGCAGTATGCACTTTGGAGCCTATGGTCTGGGTGGGCTTGCAGAGCCTGTGGTGTTTCAGCTTCCCTGGCATCGGTACCCAGGCAGCTAGACGGAGCGAGCTGGGATGTGTGAATAAGCAGCACAGCAAGAGACAACTGCGCTGAGCAGAGGGAGCTGGGCTCCAGCCACACGCCGGGGACGGCACGGGCTCAGCGGGGCGAAGCCTGGGCATTTAACAAAGCCCTGCCGCCCGCATCCTCCCGCCTTCCTGGGGACCCACTCAATGCACCTCCCTACCCAGCAGCTCAGTAATTCTGCTTTAAGGAAGGCAGACCCGGTTCTCACAGGGAATTTATCTCTGCCAGAGAGACCCCTGGCAGCCGCCGAGGTGAGTCAGCTGCTGCTGGCTGCTCGTCGGGTGCCTCTGAAGCGGCCGCGGAGAGGGGGAGGCTGTGTCCTCCCACCCTGCTTCCCTCCCTGCAGCCCTCTGCGGCATCTGCACAGTGGCCTTTGCTTATTCTTGCAGCCCTCCACATGCTCATTGTGATTCACATCTGGGTGCATTCAGCCTGGTAATTTCTTATTCTGAGAAGGTCACCCGAAATATGTGCTTAACAGAAGTGCTCTCTATTTTTAACATAGAGAAACCTCATAAAAAGTCAGAAGACTAATGCAAAATAATAAACGAGATATTTAGTCATAGGTCTCCATCACATTCACGTTATAAGCAGTTCAGAAATTATTCCCACTTGTGAGACAAGATTTAATTGTAAATCATGGGAAATGGTGAGATATATATCGTCTGAAGCAGGGTAGTAAACATATTTCTGGGTCTGAAGGGAGAAAATACAGCAAAATGTGTGTCATAGTCAGGGTGGACCCTGAACACATTTAAACCAAAGTGCATGTCACCCAGGCAGCAGCTGCTGTTCTCTCGAGCAGGACCACCAGCTTTCTGCTGAAGGCTCTTTCGTTTTAGCTACACCGAGGAGCACTTTTCTGCTGTGATTTTGTGGTACCCAAGGCTTTGTTACTGCTTTCTTCCCAAGAAGCTGCTTTTATTCCAACTTAAGCTGTTCCTTAAGCAGCATGAAACCAGCTCACAACTTAAATGGCAAATGCACGGCAGCAACTTTCCTAGCTGCAGAAGGTGATATAGACAAATCTGTTGCTGATACCAGCAAGTACTGAGCCGAGCCCCTGCTTCTCATTTGGAGTGCATTGCCATGTCTCCTCTGACATGTTTCTTCATAGCACTGAAAAAGAGGCACTTGGAGAAACAGCTTTTCTGCTTGGAGAAAGCTTTGACTCCAGGGTTGTAACTCAAGTGCTGTAGTAGGTAATCAGCAGAAATCAAAGCACTTACAGTTTTTTCCGATGCAGAAAGAGGAAAAATCAATTTATTTTAAGTAGTGGAAGTTGATTTTTCAGTTGGTTAACCTGTTAGCCTGCTCCTGTTGGAAGAAACCTACGTAGGGTGAACACTTGGATTTCTTATTTATTTGTGGGTTTCAACCATTCAGCCGAGTCAGTACTGCTGGTGGAGCAGCCGGGGGTCCTCGTGTGTGTGTGTGTGCTTCTCTTGTCGGCCGCCCACCCTGAGACAGCCACCGTCCTTCAGCAAACAGTGCTGCGGCTGAGCCTTCTCTTCTGGCTGTGTGATTGCCAGAGACAGGGAACAGTCTGCTTCAGTTGGTGCCCTGCTCACCCAGTGAGGAAAACAAGGAGGAAACAGCAACAGCTTTGAAAGGGGGGCAGCCCCAGCCTGGGAGCAAAGCAGCTCTCCTGGTGCTGAAAACAAATAGGACGAGGAGAAAAGAAAGAAGCTGCTGGGTTGTAACCTAGCCAGGGAGGCTCGATGGTCTGCCTGGTTGAACCTTGAAAGGTGATAAGAAAGAGACACTTCTCAGACCTTTTACCCTGCTTTTCCAGGGTAGTGTGCTGGTCTCCACACACTGCTTCATGCTGCAGTTTTCTTCCAAGTTCATGTATATAATACTTCACAACTGAAATATTATATTGAAATGTAAAGCAATTTTAAACCTAGTGTTTACAATACAATACAGCTGGTTTCCAGCATTAGGGAAATTTTAAGACTGAAGTGGAGTGGCTCTAACCTTACCATGTCCACCTGAACACCCAGGCAATGCTGCAGAACTGCATCCCCCTTCACCGCCCTCCTGCCTCCCTTCTCCTGGGCTTACCCGGCTCCAGAAAACATTGCCTTCTGATGCACATAATTTCTTCACTAACTGGAAATAGGAATCTTGCTCTATCCATTAGTTACTGTATATGCAGTTTGTATATATAATATTTATATTTTTCCCCAAAGTTGTGAAATATATAAAATATAATTCCTCTAGCTGAGAGCTCATCATTCCCATGACAAGGTGCAATCAATAAATTATGCACCACTTGTGGTTATTCTGCATGTCAACTCATATTTCCATGTCGCTGTCCTGACTGTTACTGAGTGTTTGTGTTGTTGTACCTTTCCACCTCCTCAGTGTTGATTTAGGAGTTATTATTCTGGGCTCATAGTAACTGCAAGAAAATCAAGTTCCAAATGTTTCTGCCAAAAGAAGGAAATGAAATGAGCAAGTCAACAGAAAATTCCACTTGTCAAACACCATTTGCTTACGACTACGGCTTTGTTAAGGGAACTTGCATTCGGACAAGTTACCCGCAGGAAACAATTCGCCTTTGCGGTGGGATAACCCTCGTGCCCGGCAAGGACTCTTGGTCGCGACAGCTGTGGTCCTCAAATGAGCGAACAGGAAAAAAAACCAAAGCCACTTCTGACACTTACAAATTATATCTCCTGAATAATGCATGACTCATCCAGATTGGCTACAGAAGGGGGGTACGGGGGGGATGCTTTTTCAATGGACAACCAGACGGATGAGGATTGTATTATAAGAAGAGTTTGACATACCAAGAAGGAAAAAAAAAAAAAAAAAAGAAAAAAAAGCCCAATTACTCACACACACTTTGAGATTGACTGTCAAATCATTTCACATCTGTACCTAAAGCAAACAGACATAATGCTAACAGCTTGCTGGAGCTCAGAAATGCCACCCACTAATCAGTCCACCTGTGGAATTCTCAGTCCATCTTGCAAGTCGTGTACCCGATTGCCAAGACGCCTGACAAGAAAATGTATATTAAAATGTTGAGTAAGACTAGAAATACAATGTGGTGTAGTATAAACAGAATGCACTTGCTGGGCGGGAAAACAGAGATGCCTTCTAATTCCTCTCACCATGACCTGGTGCCGCTTGCTCCTGCCTTTGCCGGCACCGGATGGCAGAGACTGCTTGCCGCCCGAAAGGCACGTTCACCTCCTGTGCATGATTGTGTCTCCCTCTGCTTTTGTGCAAAAATAATAAATAAATAACAAAATAACTAGCCCCTCTTCAAAGCCTCTATCCATCTTAATTACTTTTTTTTTTTTCCCACATGGATATCATTAACAACTGCTTAACTATAGGCGTTGGCAAGATAAGTCTCAGCAAAAAAATTAGTGAGAAATAATCTCTCCTGCATGATGAATGCACCCTTCGGGGTAAAACAAAGAGGTAATTCAAAGGAATGGTTTGTTGAGATGATGCGTTGCGGGAGCACAATTCTTCCGGGCTAAATTACATTGAGGATTACAGCACCGGATTGCCAGTCGCTGTTTAACGTGCTGGCAAAATGATCATTTTGCTCTTTTCATCTCCAAAAGGAATATAAAGGAATGAAAGGAGAAAGTTTACTGGGATTGTAAGAGGAGGCAAGAGGGGATGGGCAATGCCCCAGGGAGGATAATTATCCTGTGCAAGGCACCATCAGAAGGTTACGGGGTTTGTGGTGTAGCGGGAGGCGGCGTGGCACAATTAGATGCTTTAGCTTCTCTTTTCTACACATCCTGAGCTTTTCCATTTGCACGGTAGCCGTTTTCTCTCTCTGAGTACAAAATGCTATTTTAACATCTGTTCTTTTAAGGCTATTTGCTCTGGGAAGGCAGTGTGTTTTGCCATAAATTTAGGTCATTAATTTGTATCTGTTCTTTGTTTATTTAAGAAACAGGACAAAAGGGCAGCTGCTGAAACATTTGGCTGTGCCGAGGGGTAGTGGGCTCGGCATGCTGGAGTTGTGTGCGCGACCAGCTTGAGTTTGCATCCACAGCTAGAGGACAGATCTTTATGGGAAACCCTTGCCAAGGCGTGTGGTGCTCCCCTCTCCAGTGCAGCCCTGCCTTCCTCATTACCTGTGTGTGTGGAGGGGCCGCCGTGCGCAGGGACGGGGCTGTGGGGACACGGGTGGGGGCCACAAACTGATGGCAAAGCAGAAACCTGGAGAGCTGTATGGGAACTCTGGTGTTGCTGTTGTTTCTGGCAGAGGTTTGTAAAGGAATTGTTTTTTACTGTGCTGAGTCAGAGGTCTGCACTTGGCTACCAAAGGTAACAGGCTACAAGCAAGTCTGACCTATATAATTAGACATTTATAAACAGAAGTACAATAATACCCAGTAAATTGATTGTTCACAGCATTTAATGCTCTTAAATTGCTCATTAGGTGCAGAATAATTTCAGGGGTATTATTGATATTATGAAGCATTAGGAGAGGTTTTATTTATTCTTGTAAGCCCAATGGACTGAAACAAATTGAATGTGTTTGAAAAGGCCATTTTTTTTTCTTGTAACATCTTCTAACATATTTAATCAGATCAAACAGAAAGAAAAACTCAGGTATCCTGAAGCATCTTTCATTTCCACCTTCCCATCTGATACAGATAAATGGGTGTATCTCAGAGAGCCCAGCATTACCATCTAGGCACAGGAAGCCCAAGTTTCCAGTTAGAGCCAAAGGCTGAAGAAGTGCTGGTGAGCACACTGACTGGCACACAGTGCCTGCAGCCCAGCTGCAATCCAGCTCTCTGCTGCTCTGTGGGCATGAGGTTTCACTTCTCCCCTGAGCCCACGGAAACCAGAGAAGATACATGTCAAGTAAGTCACTGCAATGTGTCACCGAGTAAGTTGTTTAGATCTGGTCTGGCTTCTGCTGGGGAAAACAGTTGGTGTCATGGCAGCACCATCAGAACCAATTTGCAGAATTGGTCCCCAAACCCAGACTCAGAATATTCTTCATTGACACTGATCTCTAGAGAAAAAAATTAAAGGCAGTACTCCTGACAGTTCAAAGTATGTCTCATTGCCATTTGTGTCTGGCAAAGAATTTCTCTGATCTTCGCTGGGTCTTTATATGCCGTAAATCTTAAAGTGCTTTGGGTGCCCAGACACACATGGCAGCTCCCAAGGGCAGATTTTTAAACCAATTTAGGCTTTTACTTCCTTAATCAGTGGGAAGGAGCACCTAAATGTCTTTATAAATCTGGCTCTGAATCAGGCACCGCTGAGGAGCATACTATTCAGCAAAATCCCAGTGTAACTATTATAAAGAGGATGAAACCAAAAGTGTTTTACAGAAATGTTTGGAGTTAATCCAGCATTTGTTGCAGATCCACCACCTTAAATACTGACAGTGAGCATTATTAAAACCTTAATCTTGCCACAGATTGACTCATGACCCCTAGTATCAAGATCCATCTGATTGCCACCAGATTTGAGGTGAAGGTCATACCTCTTTTCAGCTCTCCCTGACCCCACTACGACCCAGCCTTTGGAAGACGCTTTTCCCACTTACCCATGAGGCAGGTCCTGCTGGCCCCTCTAGCTGCTCTTTCTTTCCAAGGCTCCAACCATGTTCATCCCAGATGTGGACACGGCTTAAGACAGGTGGGCTGGGAACCAGAAGGAAGCAGAGCTGACTGCGGGAAGGAGTCTGGAAAGCCAGAATGGGCAGCAGTGAAGAAAAAGTGGTGGAGGACTGGGGTTAGCAGGAGGCTATGGGGTCAGCAGCCCAGGTTGAAGCCCAAAGAAGCAAACACCTGAGTGAGGGACAGGGTTGACGGCTGTATGGGTCAGGCTCAGGGGAACTGAGATTTTAGCTTGGTCCTCAGAGGACCTTGAGGTCCACCACAGACCTTACCGTGCACCTCTGCTCTGCCCCAGCCACCCCAAAGGGAAGGGAAGTGAAGCTGGGCTGCTGTGAGCAGTAGATCATCCAGCACAGAAATCTGTAGCAGTGTTTGCTTTACAATGTGATGAAGAAACAGTTAAAATTAAATTTCTCCAAGAGCATCTTTGGTGTGAAAGAGGAAGAAGGAATAAGGAGATGGGGGGTCTGCCAGGGTTTCATGTTCTACAGCAAAGGCAGCCCATATGGGTAGTAGAGAGATTTTCCTTTATCGCTGTTCCCCAGACATTGCTGGCAGAGAATGTGCAAACTTATGTCTTAAAATTGGACTCCTTGGTGGACCACTGAGTAGATCAGTATAAAAGCTTGGGTGGGAGGGGATGCCACTTCTGCAGCCCTGGGATTTTCGAGGGCTTCTTGCTACATGTGTGCTCCAGAACTGGCCATCTATGTGGGACAGCTCATTTTTATCTGTCCAGGTGATTTGATAAAAAAGAGCAAGAGGCAAAACAGATCAGAGAAGGAAGACTAAATGAACAGTTCAGGGAATCAAACTAAAATTCTCCAACCTTTGTGAAATAAGGACCTTCAGGAACACGCAATGTTTTGTGAAAGATGTGGATGATCGTCGACATATGTTTTAAATTTAATTTTCACTGAAAAATACTATTTCCCTGTTTCAAATAATACAACATATTGTGAATGTAAACTATTTTATCTCTGTAACTCAAAGGCTAAAGCCTACAGCTCTTGCTCATTCCTCACTCAAATAACACTCCTACTTACTTATGGATAAAGAAGAGATTTAGAAAGGGAATTAAATGCTGCATGGGTGAGAAGCAGGACTTAGGCCCAGATCTGGGAAATTAATGGTGTGTACTATGTGAGGTTAGGCTTGTTTTTTTAAAGAATGGGCTACTCTGTTTGAAACATGTCAAAACTTCTTTGTGGCTTTTGCTTTCTTCAGGTAGAATGAAAACTAGCAGCTGGAATGGGAAGATGAAATGCTTGAACCAAAATGGCTAATTCTCCATTCAAAAGCAACAGGTGGCTTGCTGAAGGTGGCAGAGGCAGTTCCTCTGCTAGCTGGGAACTCATTTACTGGTTATTACATCCAAGAAAGCAATGTGTTTTGCACATGTAACCTCTCTGCACTTTAACATCCCCATCTGTAAAATGAGGGCAGCAAAGCACAATACTCAGCTTTCTGAAGCGTTTTGGAGTCTTCAAATGAAAGCGTTGCATAGATACATCAGTGTGTGTGTGCAGCAAAATATACACATGTATATGTGCAAATACACAGATGAGGGTTTTTTTAATGACATGTAATGCATATTTATGTTTATACTTATATTTAATACAATTATATTTCCAGTTTCACTCATGTCACCTCCGTATAAATGCTCCTTTCAACCTCTGTCTCACCATCTTTTCTAGATCATTTTAAAGTATTGAAATGTCTGAGTAGATTATTCATTTCACGCAAAAGTCATCTCTTTGAGTACAAAACTTAAAAATGTCTAGTTGGAAAATGTTTAAAGGAAGTAGAATTTTAATAGCAATAAAAACTGATTTCACAAAATTCTGCATTGTTCTGATTACAGAAGAGATGCACTTACAAACAGTACCCTGCCCTTTCTTTTCTCTGCTAACACTTTAAACTTCCCTGCAGTAGCATCAGGAGATTATTCTGCAGGAGATATTTCATGTTTTCTTACTATTTAAAATCAATTTGATTGTATTTGAAGAAGGGTCCCCTACTCTATTTACATATGCAGCTCTCTCTGAAACATGAGTGAATTTGGCTAGCTGCTTTGGGAATAGGTCATGCTCCTACATAATTTTTTTTCTTCAAACTAGTGTATTTTTCATCAACGACACTTCACAACAGGGAAGAACGGGTGTCAGGTTTCAGTCTCATATGTTCTGTAATTTTACATTCTGTGGCAATGCCCACGGTGCTGGAATAATTTGAAACAGAACTACAATCTTTCCAAGTTTTGTAGAATAAATGTTTAGAATTGGTAAGAGTTTTGAAATGCAAATGTCAATTTTTTTTCGAACCGTATGTGATTAATTCTTACAGTACTAACAATGCTTGTCTGTGCATGGAATCAGTGATGGGGATGGAGATAAGATAACTGCAGGTAAAAGAAATGTGGGTACAATTTTGGACAGTGAACCTGCAGTGCTCATTATTTAAAAGCTGAGACCCAGCCCCTGAGGAAGTGATGCCAAGTTTGGCAATTAAAGAACATTCCCACACCCCTGAGCTCCCTGGAAAAATGCTCCCCAGGACTGCCACCATAAACCCAGCTCTGCCTAACCTTCATGGAGTAACTCCTGCAGACAGGGAGCCCACAGAAACCAGCCTGGCAAGAGTCTCCCCAAAAGGATACCCAGGGACAATCTAAATTTTAAATTGCAAGTGACATGGGGTCATTGGCACCAGAACCACCACGGTTCCAGCTTCAGTCAGGGCTGTGGAAGGGAAAGGAGGCACAGGCAAGGTGAGGTCTCATCTTGTCAAGAGCTTTGACTCACTCCATTGCAGACAATAACAGTGATGTGTGAATTGCCACTTAGAGTCTTGATCCACATGAAGAGTAGAGAGGCCAACAACCTCCTCCCCTTCCTCAATTAGAGGTGCTACTTGTACCTGCAAGCTGCTTCCAATCCTCTCGCAGTAATGGAATGGGCCAAGAGCATCCAGCACCGATGTCTTTCCTACCTGGTAATCCTGATGAGAACCACCACATAGAGGGGGAGCTTGATAGCCCTCGCCCTTCCTGCAACAGCCGGGTTTCACTCCCCTGCACCACCTGGCTTTGCTTACCAAGACTCCAGGAAAAGGAGGAGTCCCCTGGCTCCAGCTGCCGTGTGGGTGGCCAGGGAGTCAAGCTGTGTGCTAAGGACAGGTGATGCACAGGCTGCACACAGTAGAATGGCAGGAGATGAAACGTGAAGGGCAATAAGACTTCCTGGACATGATGCATCGGAGAGGAGTCCCTGCTGTCCATGTGCTGTGACAGGTTCGACCACAAGACTGGGAGGGCCCTGTTCTAACACAGATGATGTCCAGAAAGTTCAGAGCTGTAAGCCTGAGGAGAAATCAAAGATGGTACCGGGGGTCACAAGAGGCTTCCAACTCCTTTTTAGCTGGCTTGCTGCCAGCAGTCTTTATAGGGAACACGGAGTCATGGACATGGCTTTCATGTCAGAACTCCTTTAAACTTTCCTTCCTTCTTCTCCTTCCTTCTACTGCAACAGAAGAAAGTCTCTCCCACTGTTGTTCAAATACTCCCACTATGGTTTTGGTAGCAGCTGCCACTCCAAAGAGTCCCCTGTTGTATCTTCTTGGGAAGAGTACTCAGCCTCCAAAAGCCATTAGCTCACAACATCTAATCAACCTGAGTGCCTGTGCTCTCTGGAGACACTGGTGGGACAACCTCCTCCCCTGAGTGACTGCGTGCAGCATGCCATTACACAGAAAGAGTGAGGAACACACCAGTTCCTCCACTGTGCCAAATCTTCCCATTCCTGTCCCCTTTCCCCTCCCTCACATTTGGGGATCATGCTTAAAACAGGGACAGAAGCAAGTATGAAAACTTGCCCCTTGCCCTCCCATTTGGGTTTGTCAGTTCAAAAAGAAAGTGAGGGTGGGCAGCAGAAATCATATACTAATTTCCACCAAATTTGTCTGGATTTCAGAATTTATTTTAATGCTAATTCTATTTTAGCCTGACAGCTTCTCCATTTAATACTTACTATGGCTGTAAAAACCATAAATACCATGGCTGTGTGGCAGGCAGAAATATGACCTTTTAGGCTTTCTTCCACAACGTTTAAATAAAAATATCCAGTCATATCTATGCAGACTGCAAGCCAGTGACAGGAATTGCTGTGGCTGCTCCTAGAAGTGATTCCCAGAGGCCAGGGCTGGAGTCCCTTCTTTGTAACTGAGCAGTTACCTAGCAGGAAGCTTGGCTCTACCTGAGAATTTCCCCTTGGAGATTATGCCAGTTAATGCAGCTTTCAAACACAGAAATCATCATCTGTAAATATAACATTTGTCATCTAAAGACTTCAAAAGCCTTTTTTTTTTTCTTGTAAAGGATGTTCAGTGTAAGAATCAAGAGAGATACATTAAAGATAAGTTGGTATTATTATCTACAAACATTAGCTTAAATGAATAATCTTGTAAATTGCTAGCAGTTTACTTTATTGAAATCCACTGCAAATGTGTCCCAAACCACGCTATCTATATGCAGAAGATTATAAAGTGTTTTTTTCATGTTTAAGTTGTAAATGGTAAATTTTGTATTTTAAAGTCCTTCAATGTGTTATTTGGGGATTTATCTTGATGACTTTCTTGATACTTGCAAGGAGTAAAGAATCTGTCTCTCTGCTTATAAAGAGAAAACAGCTCATGTGACAAGAAGCGTTGTCAAATGCATAAAAAAGCTGCCTGGATTAATTACTCCACTTTTGCTAACACTGAATGCAAAATTAGTGATTTCAACTGTTACTTTAAAGTACAAAGAGGGTGAAAAAAAAGGTTCAAATATAATACTGCAGTAAATCTATATCTACATGACTACAGTGCCATAGAACAGGATTTAACTGAAACAAGGAGGAGTTCTAAGTATAACTACAGACATTGAAATGTCTTCAATAAAGACATTGTAGCAGTATAGGTTATTTCAAACCAGAATATAAGTGCAGGATAATTTAAATTAATATAAAAGATCCTTTGGGGGTTGTATTTTTTAATTGCAATTACACAATGGATATTCGATGCCTATATTTGGTATATAATGAGGATTAAAGCTATATTCCCCAAACAGAGGCTTAATAACAATGTAAACTACTGAGAACTTCATTAGAGTGGCTAAGGTATTAGAAATTAGATTTAAAGGTGGCCGAGGGAAAAATCAGAAACTTCAAACACCTCTCCTAATAATAAATTGCAATATCTAATACATAACATGAAGAATTGATGTGAGCCTCAATCAAAGTGCTAAAAAGCTGCCTTTGAAACCAAGCCATCCCCGAATGAAAGCCCTGTGGCTGGAGCCCCTGCCGTCACCCCGAGGATTAGCGTGTGAAAGCCCAGCTCCGGTGGGAGCCCTGCACAGGGATCTCCGGCCGGCCCCTGGCCGGGCTCCCGCCTGCAGCTGGGGAGCGCTCGGAGCGGCTCCGGGGGCGTCGGTGCTGCCAGGCATCCCCGCCAAGGCCGGGGATTGCACCGCAGACCTTCTCAGCGTAAGCCCCCGCAGCTTTCGCTAAAGAGCAAGTCTCTTGGGCTGACAACAAGAGCAGACTCCTACTTTGCAGCGCAGCCGAAGAGCAGGATGTGCGGTGCTCACTGACCTGTGGGTATATTATGTGTTGTGCAGAGCGTTTGCATTTGCTCCTTCTCCCCGAGTCAGCTGTGAGCCAAAACCCTGCCCTGATCCAACAGCAACGCCGCTTGCCCCGGGCAGAAAGCTCAGCCACTGCTGCTCCCTCTCTGGGAGGGTCCCATGTACGTCGCAGTGTGCCGAGGTGCCGAACACTCTCTGTGGTGGGAAAGCACAACCCATCCTCTGCCTCATCCCATTTTACAGAGGCAGTTGCAATGCCTATGGCACTGGTGCAGAGTTGAAGCAGAGTTGAAGAGCTGTGAGGTCCTAGACTTTTATTCTATGGTTTCAGTCATTCAAAATGAAGGGTCATAATTTTCAGAAAAGGACCTTCACACAAGGCTCCTAAGTCAGTATTTGGGCTCTAGACAGGTATTAGAAAACACAAAATAATTAACAACTCCCTTAAGGTTTAGTAGCCTTTCCAAACTCAGGCTACACATTTTCATAAATATCCCTGCACACCAGCATCCAGTGTCAGGTGCCTTCTTCTGCCCATCTCAGGTAAAACAGAGCAGCTCATCTCTTTCCAACCAGAAAAGGCTTCCCCACCACACACTGGGGACTCCTGTGTATCACAGTGAGGCCATAGGGCACACACTCCCACCTGCCTGAACCCTATCTGGCAGCAGGAAGTTCTCCTCCAGGTATTTCATGCTGGGATCAGTCTTACAGTTAATAATTATTCCCAGATGCAAATGCATCCAAGGTGTCTCACAGGTTGCTCCCCTCTCCTCTGATAAAGGCTTTGAGGCAGCTCACATCCCTTGAACACATTTTCTACCACATAAATAAGTCTAAGTACACGCCTGTCTTTTCATGAGCAGACAGTGTTATTTCCAGCTGCAGCAGTTTGCGTCACTTGACTAAGAAGCTAAATATACTTATCTACATATCTGTATGTATAGATGTGTGCATGCATGTGAGTATATACATACACCATATATGGCTGCACACAGATCTGTATGTATGCAATTGTGTGTATTTATGCATAGATTTATCTGTCTGCATTCACCTGTGTGCTGGCCAGGACAGGTGGTCCAGAGCGTGCATCCTGTCCTACTTTAGCAAATGGCATCATCTGGGTGCTGCCTGTCATATGTCACATCCAGAAATTAATTATATACCTGCAAAATGCAAAGCAGTGCCTTCTCTCAGCTCCAGTTGCTTTTGTTTTTACTTCTTTATTAATCATCTTCCGCTGATATGTGGGAGAAGATTCTGATGATGAATATGTGTTAAATAATTTGCAAGCATTCATTTTTTTATCCTGGTTTTCCAATGTACCAAACTGGCATAAATATTGGCAAAATTTCCTTTAATCCTCCAAGGGATCCATGCCTTGCTCTCCATCCTGAGTCCTAATCTCTCTAATACGTTGTTGGGTCAGTTATCCAAGATGGAGTGTGCATATCCTTTCCTGATTAATTTTCTTTCTCTTTCCCTTTTGCCAACATTGCCTTTGACGTGAGAATTGCCCCCTCCCTTTCCACTCATCAGATAAATCTGTGTCCCACCCTACACAGAGGGGAGAATGGATGGAGTAGCTAGAATTTTTAGACATGAAGTGGTACCTTTGCGGGTCCCTAATTCACCCTTCCAAGTCTCGTAATTGCCAACAGAGGTCTTTTTTCCTTCTCATAATGTACAAAATGATCTGCCCTTTTATGATTGCCTTGAGAATATCCCACAAAGCTGACGGTGAGGGAGCAGATGCCTCATTCAATTCCAAATAGAAGGAAATCTGTTGTCTCAAATAATCCCTAAATTCAGACACTTTCAGCCAGCTATTATCAAGAGACCACATTTTAAGAGCAGATGTGTTATTAAGGCTGAGAAATGTTATGAGTACTTCGTGATCTGACAAATGAATTCAGGCGATCCAGCATTCCAACATTTGATCTTTTAATAATTCGAAAAATGAAATGAAAACTGCTGAGTGGGAAGGGGAGGGGCACGGGGTCCCTTCCACAAGACACTGACCCGGAATTTTAGGGTTCACATTTTAGAGGGAACATTGCCAGTGGATATTTGGGGGTGCCTGATGCCTACACTAATATATAATTTCTTCCCTGTGATGGCTCGACCTCTGCCTTATGAGTCAATCTTGTATGTTTGCCACCCAGACTTGTTCTGCACACCCATCCAATGAAAGGTTTCATTTGGATACAGCGGCATTTAGAGGCTACTAAAAAGGCGAGTCTGGTTCTCATCTCACTTCGGCGTGTGTGACTGTGCTGCCTGCTATAGCACTTCTGCTTCCCACATGTGTGAGGGAGCTTACACACGGGGCCGGGGTCGTGCCCAAAGGGCGTGAACAGTCCATAAAAGTTTCCCTTGCCAACACAACAGCTAACTTGCATTTCACCAGGCGGCACATAAAAATTGCTGAAACCGTCTTTAAGGGGTGTCTGGAGAAACTGCTCATTTTCTCTCCTGATGTCAAGTTCCTCCCTCCAGCTGATGTTTGAGCTGGTGTCCTCAGGGGCAAATGAAGCCTGGCTGCCTACATGGGCAGCGGGCAAGGAGTGAGCGGCACTGCAGTCCCGTGCGATGGGGAAGTCCACAGGCACATGTGTGCAAGAAGGGCAGGAAGGCACAGGGTAGGAGGTGCCGGGGCACTGCCGTCTAGACAGCAACCAAATGAGCAGTCTGGGTCTGCGGAGAAGCGAGCGTGGCTGTTTACCTGGCTGCAGTACTTCAGCTCACTCGTCGCTGGCACTGCCCACAGAACAGCTTGCTGTGGGTTACTTGGCTCCAGGCTGGCACCAGAAATGTTTTGTCCTACTCACAGACACAAAAGTGAGGAAGTCTCTCCCTCACCACTTAGTTGCTGGGTTTGCTAGCATTGACTTCACAGGTTCCCCTTCCGCTTCTGAGTCATTTGAGCTTCCAGTACTCTATGGTTGCTATCTGGGGAGACAAGCAAGCTGTGACAGACATACTGAGCCTTTTCAGCACCCACAAACTCTCTGCTCCTCTTTGTGCAGCTCCAAGATGATGAAAAAGTTTGCTGATTTCAAAACTTTCTCCAACTCTGCTGGGGTCCCTTTACAGAGGAAGGCAAGTACATACCACTGTTGTGTCAGTGTGCAGACCAAAAAACCATGGGTCTGAGAAGGTTAGTGGTTTCTCCAAGAAAGAAGAACCAGAGCTGGAAATCAGAGGTGCTCTTACATCACCTGGGTGCAGTGCCACTCTACAAAACCACAAAACATGCAGAGTTCTTTCTGTTCACATGTCCCGGGTTACACACACCTCTAGATATTTGCAGTGGGAAATCCTCAGAGAGGAAGGCATACAAATCCCTAAAAAAAAAATCCAGCTAGCAACTGCATTGCCAGGGACCATCCCTCAATCAGAAAAGCTGCAGATAAAGCTTTCAGTGGTGCCTAAGTGACACAGGTGCTCAGACTTAAAAACTCTTTTGTGCACTTCTGGGATTCCTGCTCAGCAGTCCCACAGGAAACCTTTCTGATTTTCTTCAATTCCCCCCTTCGGTGTTTGCTACTAACTTTGACCCTTGCAGATATGAAGATGGAGAAAGGGACCCAAGACCCCAAGTGAGGCAGGGATGCAATGATCTTGGGGAGCCTTTAGGAATGCCTTGCAGCACCCACATCTCTAGTAGACTGGATTTACCATCAGCAAGAACATGCTGCATTAGTCCAGGAACCAAAGCCAAATGCTGCTCAGACATGCCATCTGCAAAAATAATGATACCCTCCTCCACACCATTCTGGGATTTTTACTTCGGTTTGGTCATTCTGAGCTTTCCTGATCAATACAGAAAGCCTTCTGCCTCTAAGCAGGTTTGTTCAGAAAGCATATTTTGACATCCTTTTACTTCTGAGCTGGAAAAGAGGCAGCCTGCATAGAAACCTAGTTTTCTTCACTCAGATGTACCACATTTTAAATTCAGAAACAAAGAGATGCACATGGATAAGTGAAAGCACATCTTGCAGAGATCATCCAAGAGCTCCTACATTTTTCAGACTACCACCATAAGCACAACTTGCCGACCACTTCATCTGAGGGAAGAAATGAGAAATTACGAGGGTCACCAAGCACTCCGCGTATCTCCAAGTGCTGCAGTTATTTAACGAGATGTTTATTGTAGTGGCGACCCCAGGGGAAGCGACATGCTCCTCAGTGGACTCCACACGCTACACTGCCTGTGCACTGAGGTGGCTCGGCCACCACGGAGAGGACGAGTTAGCAACCCCCCCCAACCAGAGACTGTTTCCCGACAGCCGGGACTGGGGTGTTATCCTCATGTTTGTGATTCTTTTTCACAGGAAGATTGCAATGTGTGGGGGTTTTTTTTTCCTTTCTTTTTAAATGCACATTTAGTCTGAGCAGTAATGCAGGAGATCTGAGGTGCTAATATATGATGTGAGGAAGGACTGAAGTCTCCTGGGGGGTGGGGGGGGCGGTCTTTTTGGCAATGACTTGCCTCAGTGAGGGATTTGAATGAGGAATGCTACGTGCACCAAATATCACTTACAGGACACATGCACGCAGAGGTGAAATCTTGCTTGGTGCACAGAGGGAGCTTCCCCTCTTCACAGTGCTCTCCTCATGACCCTTCTTCCCCGTCCCTGGGATGCTCATCCCATCCTGGTTTCTCCATTTCCCTCTTCTCAGCAGCCACTCAGTGCTTCCCCGGCAGATTCTTCTGCGGGTCAGAACTGCTGGTACACATGGTGCTGCAGGGACAGGACTGGCACACATCCAGGTCATATCTCAAATGGATAGGATTTAATATGTGCACGAGGCTGGATTTGTGGGTGGGGGTTAGAAAAGCTATGATTTGCAAAGTGGATTCCTTACTCCTCAGGACAAGCAATGATGCCAGGTTTTCTGCTGCAGACGTTACCGTCATGCCGTTGGCACAAGCAGCCCTACCAGGTTGTACCAGTTCTAAATCAGTTACTAAAATAAATAGCAGTACTAGTTAAATTAGTTATTTCTGGTCAGAAAATGAAGACGAATTAGCAAAACCAAATCAAATACAGAAGAAAAAAATCCTGACATTTTAAATTAGGACTTTTTTTTCAAGTCAAGATTCTGAAATGGAAAGTAAAGGTTTTAAAAAGCAAGCAGTAGACATTTTTAAAAATGGATGAGCCTACACACACTAACTTTTCCCCTATATTCTACTATAATAAAAGACATCTCTGTGATCAAAGCTGATTCCATCAAGGGTGTTACGATAGGTGTCCTTGTAGCCTGCACATACACTCTTTACAGTATGAAAGCCCAAAATCTTTCTAATTGCTTTGGAGGTTTACAGATGCTAGACTGCATGGTCAGTACTTATTTAAAGGTTAAAATCAGGGCAATGCTTTGATTGCAAAATAGCATATTTGACAGACAAGTTGATTTTGGCTACCCAGAGGTTTCTGGAGAGACATGAGGAAGGGATGTGTGGAAAGGACACCTCTAGTCAACAAACTTAAATTTGCTGCTTAGCATGTTTATTAGCATCCCAGAATTGTAGTGTGGGTGAGGTTGAAAGGGACCTCTGGAGATCATCTTGTCCAATCTCCCTTTTCAAGCCAGGTCATCTAGAGCTGGTTGCCCAGGACCACGTCCAGTTGGCTTTTGAGTATCTCCAAGGATAACGACTCTACCACCTCTCTGGGAAACCTGTGCCAATGCTCAGTCAACTGCACGGTAAAGAGGTGTTTCCTGATGTTCAGACAAAACCTCCTGTGTTCCAGTTTGTGCCCATTGCTCATGGTCTTGTAACTACACACCACTGGAAATAGCCTGGCCCCATCTTCTTTATACCCCCCTTCACATATTTGTATATATTGATAAGAACTATCTCTGAGCCTTCTCTTCTCTGGACTGAACTGTCACAGCTTTTTCACCCTTTTCTCCAGACCCTTAATCATCTTTATGACTCTTGGCTTGATCATCTTTGGTAACTCCATCTTTCTATTACACTCAGGAGCCCAGACCTGGACACACAACTCCCAGCACTGAAGAGAGGATCACTTCCCCCAGCCTTACAGCAACACTCCTCCCAGTGCAGCCCAGGATATTGCCATCCACCTCTACTGCAGGGACTCGCTACTGCTGAACTGGGAATCCATCAGATCCCCCAGGTCCTTTCCTGCAAAGCTGCTGTCCAGCCAGTGGGCCCATGTATGAAACATATGGAATGCTATAGAGTGGAAATCTAGGAGGCAGTTTGCTTTGTTTAGAAGGGTTTTCTCAGTCATAGTGTGCTGTGACACCTTGAACAGGTAATGCCCTCAGCAGTAGATAGGCAGTGTATCTGTAGGTGGTATGTAGGGCCCTCTGCCATCAGTAGTGGGCAGAGTAAAGGTTCACAGAGCTCTAAGACTGAATCTTTCAAGTATATTTTGAAATAACTTGAAATTTTTGTCTTAGTTTAGAATTTCCAAACTGAATATGAAACAGACTCAACACAGGAGACTATTTTTTTCCTTGTAGTACATATCTGCATTTGCAGCCTAAGTGTGTTAATTAAGCATTTGATATACAATTTTTTAGGGATTCCTTCCACTACATTTTCTTCAAAATGGTCTTGGGTAAATCTTGCTTGTGAAGGGAGATCATCTTTATTCTAAGCAAAAAAATAAGGGGAAAGAAGTCTGTTCTGTGAAAAGCTTATGTGCTCTGCAGGAGTTTATTTGTGGCAGTAACAATCACAGAAGGAGTTCTGGGTGATAAATATGTCCAAGTCTTCAGTGGCAGATCTTTATCAGTGCTGTAATGCTACACGGTAATAATGCTCTATTGTCAAAGCATCTGGATTTTCCCATGGGCGGTGTTTCTTCATCTGTGAACTCCAAATTACACACACCTTGTGGCCACTTGTTTCAATATGTAATAAAATTCGGCGACTTTAAGGCATACTTAAGGTATACGCTTCCCTGAAATTTAAAATTTCAATGTCACTACAGCACCACCCAAAAGTCAGAGTGCTAAGGCAAGTATAAATAAGAACACTTCTAACTCTTAGGGCAAGAAAAACTTAGATAAGTACCAGCAAAAAAATATCCTTGCTTTTTAAACCTCCATGTTGTTGGGAGGGTGGGTCTTCTCAACACATTTTCTAAAAATAAAGCAAAACATCTCTCAAAAGAGTAAATCTATAAATTCATAAACCTGTGATTATTAAGGTCAGTCATTTAAGGTTAGATGATGCTAGGATGATAGAAATTGCTTTTTTTCCAGCAATCTAAGTACATTGTTATCTACAGAGACTTTACAAGCTCCCGATAATAATGTCCCATCTCTAGAAGCACACTTATTCCTAAAAACAATCAGTTGCAAATTTGAATATAACCAAATGCTGTAGGGAAACATTTTATCTATGCATATTTTCCAGGATTGCTCCCTTCTCTCTTTCTCTTCATTCCTGGTGATGGGAGAGTTGGTGTAAAACCACACCAAGCAGCAGGACCTTTCTGCACTTTACCACAGACTCCGTATTACACTGGCTTTGCACCTTTTTTGTGTGAAGAGAAGAACTTGCCTTCGCAGCTTTGCATGCAGAAAGGCCTGTCTACAGCAAATCAAGTTACAATTTTGAGCCACATTCTGCTTTCCATGTTTGCATAAAACTCCCACTGACATGAATAAGAGTGCTGTGTATATCATGCTGTGTAATAAATAGCATTCAAAACAGAACCTATGCAAAGCTTTCTCACTGTTTTGGGCTACCAATTTATCCTTGTATTTACAGAATATTGATGTAAGCAGATGCCCAAACTGCCTGTCATTTTTAAAATATGCAGAGATGACTGGTGCAGTGGCTACTGACTACAAAACCACCACAAAGTTTCTGGGGCTGCAGTCTTGCTGGTTTCTCTGCTCTGCTCCCCCAGGACCTTGCAGAAGATGCCCTCGCCCTGACTCAGCCCCATGCACATACACACACACTCACGCATTTGGCAAATGATGCACAACTGAGCTCACCCTTGCCTTCACTGGCACATCAATGTCCTCGCAGTTATGTTGTCTCTAAATTGGGGACGGGGGAGGAAAAGAAGCACAACTCCTGATCTACCCAGTTTTATGTGGAGGGGTTTAATACAGCTCTATCTGCCTATTGAAAGGAGCAGATCCCTTCTGTTCCCTTGGGCTGTGAACCCAAAAGCAGAGCAGCAGTTTCTACAGTGATCAGACACACAACAGAGCAGTTCCCTCTTCCCACAACACGTTGACCTCTGACTCTTCCTTATTTCTAGCATCAGAGGGATAACTTTCCTTTCTCCCTTCTACAAAGTTCTCTCAAAGTTTCTGGGTCTTATTAAGGCAATTGATGAACAGCATCAACACAGCATAAATCAGATGCTAAATATTTATGTGCCGTATGAATCTCAGGAAGTGCTGTCATCTTTTGTCTACCCGTTTCAGAGCCTCAGCATGCTCATTACTTCTACTAAGGGGGAGAGGGAGAAAATGAGTAACTAAGCTGGTTACAACAGCAACTTTCCTCATGAAGGTCTAATATGCTCAATGAGAGGCAAGCAGGGCACACCAGATTTATGTACGGAGATTGTCATCGGTAAGCACTGTGCTTCGAAACACAGGGATGGCTCTGCTAGGTATTATACCCAGCTTTCTGAGTTTTTGTGAACATTATCCTTTGATTAAAGTTCTCCCCATGAGTTCATGCCAGCTGTCACTCTCCCTCCTGAAGGCCAGCACAACCCCCAGTGCATTGCTGGCACCTTCCTGTGCATTGTCCTCCACAGGGGATGCTGGTCCTGCCCATCCTTGCCCTGCGGGGGAGTGGCAGGGGAGCAGAGGGCAGGGCAGAACTGCTCTTCCCAGTTGTGACTCACCCCAGAACAGACAGACAGAGAAACCCTATTCAGCCTGGCAGCAGGCAGCACTGACTAGTGTCCTCCAACACTTGACTTCTTCCAAGCCAGCAAAATAGAATAGCTCTGTGCCTGCAGTCCGTGTGTGTGTGTGCACTCGCATGCCTGGGTGCATGCAAATAAGCTTTCCAAAAGCACCCTGTCCTTTCTGAGTGTGCTTTGGAGGTGTGCCACTCCACAAATATTGGAAAAGCCCTGTGGAGCTATTTGTTTTATTTTTGAGCATTGCTAATATATGATGACATCGTTTCCACACTTTGCAATTTTCCACAGATGACTTCTACATTATTTCATGTTGATTATAAAACCATTTAATAATGGTTTTAGTAAGTTCCATTAATAAATGGAACTCAGATGTCTTGTGAAGGGAAATAAGTGGTTCTGCTGTCTTGGGGAAACCAGAGGAGACAACTCTCAAAAGGTATCTGAATCCACACTTTGTATTGAGAAAACAAGGTCAGTGAGACAACAGCAGAAAAACTGCAGCTGGTAAATCAGAAATTAAAATTCAGTTCTCTGCACAGAAAAAGGCACTTTCAAGTCAATGAAGTTTTGGCTAAACAATATCTGCAGCAAGGCACCAAGCAATAACACCGTATCATGAGAAGAAAGATACTGCCACACAGCTGTAATGCTGTCATCAGTGATACTTAAAATTTTAGCAACTGGACACTTTCAGTTAGTGACTTCTGAGTGATAACGGGTCCTCAGTTGTCTGCACAAAACTGGTTCCCATAAAACTTTTTCATATTCAATTTTTTACAATTTTAGCTGGTGTGGATGTGGCAAATAATTTTGGAGCCAAAGAGACATTCCCATGCATTTCCATGAAAATAAGTCACTTTTTGTATGTTTACTCAGACCAGGATGAAAAATATTCAGTGATTTTCTACACCTCACTTATTGATTGTACAGTTAAGAAATCTGACATTTGTGAGGTGTGTTTGTGGAATAAAAAAACTGAAAATTCCCAGTCTTATTTTTTGTTTCATAATTTTGATTTTTGTTTTTGAAAGCAAAAGCACAGTTTCTAATTTTTTTTTTTTTTTGGCATATTTTAATGTGAAGTGTTGACCTTAAAAGATCTTTTAGGATGCATTAAAATCTGCTTTAACTTGTAAACAACAGGGAAAGACAGAAGCATACTAAAAATTAAAGAGGAGATACTAATGATTACATGTGATTTTGGCCTGTTTTTTGCTATAAAAACTGCCCACAGCTTTGTATTACAAAATCATGGGTTTGGCATCTTACAGCTGTGCCAAACATTAATGGTTTGAAGATAAATTTGCCATACTGTTCAGGTTGATTGATTTATTTTTTTGGGAAAATTTCTGATCCATCAGCTTTGGCTTTTCCAAGAAGGAGGTTTGGGAAAATATGTTGTTTTGCCCAAATTTAAATGTTCTGGCAACTTTTTCTTGGAACCATTGCATCATTCCCATGCTTCGAAGCAGGGCTTGAAATCTGGCAGGGGTTTGGCCTTGACTTCAGGGATATGCCTTGTATCACATTTCTGAAAAATCCACCTAATTTGGCCAACACATGCTTTTGAGGGAAAACCAAAAATCTTGCTTCATAGCTGCTCAGTGGAGACTCTCTAGATGTTAACAGATAAAGCCCCCAAGAATGCCACTGTCATGGTGCATGTTCCATCTCATCATTATCTCCAAGAGACAATAGAGGCTGAACATGTACCTCTCCATGAAATAGCAGAGCATGCCTGACGCCAGCAGTACAGGAAGAGAAGCCAGTTTTTCCTGTAATAGCTGTTCTAGGCTGAGTTAGAGCCAGCACTGAGAAGAGGGGCCATATCTGTGGTGTACAGGACTTTATCCATATAACACCCTTAGGTTATGTTTAAGCTGGTGGACCTGCAAATGTGTCCAGCTTCTTACAGGTGGATGGGTATTCATCAGGTTACCACTCGACTGGCTTGCTGAGGGGTGGGCAGAGGCTCTGCCGAGGTCTCTGATGCAGTTAACCAGGGAATTAGGACTGCAAATGACAAAACCTCGAGTACTTTCTGCTTAGTCAACTTATTGCCTCAGTGACACTCCTGGTAGGTTTCCTTTAAGTAGTAGGCTTCAAATGCAGAAGAGACAGCAACAGGAATGAAGATGGCAAAAGGGATGGAAAGACTGAAACAAGAGATCTGTTGACCTACAGAGCTAGGAGAGCAGGAACAACTAGAGTTGGGATTAGCTGCACAAGCAGACTGAGAATGGGAGCCAGGGGCAGGAAGGAAGAGAGTATTGAAGTGAGCGAGCTCTGGAGACGAACTCCGGACAGACAATGGGATCACCTGTGGTGCTAAGGCACAAGGAAGGCGGGGTCTTCAGCAATGGTGAGACTAGTGGAAGTGGAGAACACAGCCAGGGAAGGATGACAAATTTGGTAAAGTGGTTACAGAGGATGGCTTGGGAACGAGAACTAAAAGTGCCAAACTGGAGGTGGATAGGAGCACAGAACTGGACAGAAAGCTCAGGAATGCTTAACTAGGCCTGTTGGCCAGTGTGAGACAAAAGGTGTAGACCATAAAACACAGAGCAAGCTGTCAGGGAGAGACTGGATCTAGTGAGGTAAGGAGGTAAATAAACTTAAAGCCTAGAAGGCAAGAATAGGGAGCAGAGAGGCTGGGGCATAAATAATTTGGAGGGCGGGAGACCAAACAGGCCAAAGCATGAAGAGGAATGGGCAAACCAACCACAAGCAGCAAAGGGCACTTCTTAGTGACTTTCCTACAGCACCTGGAAAGAACTGTATTGATTTGGGGGATCCCAACGGATTTCCATTTTGGAGAACTGTGTTCTCAGGAGAGCGCTGTTGATGAGACTTCCTTGACATGAGAGACATGGTAGCCAGCATGAGGGAAATCCAGTTTGGATTTCCTTATGGTGTGTGTAGATCAATGGAATGGAAGTTGGCAGTTGCTTGGGGACATTTTTCATGACCTGAATGCATTCACTACACCGGAGACAGTATCTCCAGTAGTATGTGTATTTGACATTTGAGAAGAGTTAATACCTCAGGGTGATAAGAAACGTGAGGAAAGCTAAGAGTAAAAATTTGCAAAGACAGCAAGAAGGGTGTGTAAAAATACTGAGGTCATTATATGGTCAAGTGGTCAAGATTTCACAATTAAGAAAAAGAAAGCAGATTTGCCTGACAACTCACTCTGTTTCAAGGTAGAGAGGAGTCATCTCTTAGGGGAAAAAATGTAAATGGAAGGGTAAGAGAGACAAAACAAGCAGTATTATAACTTAACAAATTCTAACAATAACAAAGTAGGTTCAAAGAGCAGGAGAAACAGCAGACTGAGAAGGTCAAGACCATTTTATTTAATCTAGTAGAAGCAAAAGAAATTTGCATCAGCCTATTATTGGGGAAGAGGGGGATGCCAACCTTGTTAATGATGCAGAAACAATGCATATTTTCATTCTACTTGGAAAAGAGTATGGTAACGTATCAGTTTCAAATGAAGACATGAAAGTCCTTTTCAATCTACAAATAACTGAAGGGTATATTAAATGACTCCTAGAGAGATTAATATTTTAAAATTAGCTGTTCTGGAAACTATCATGCAAGAGTTGTAAAAAATTTGCTGAGAGACTCTCTTTGTCACTACTATTTTTGGCAAATATTTGTATATGAAGGAAATCCCAGAAAGCTCCAGAAGATCCTACATTATATAAGGCAAATCATTGAAAGCAAATTTTCCACAGTGAACAGATGATAAAAATGCCTACCACAGTTCTTTGCGTAGAAATACCAAGCTTCCACATGCTGGTGGGAGCCTGTGTGTGGAGCACAGAAAGTCCAGGAACCCCACAAGGGTCACCTTGAAGAACTGGACCCCTCTCATCCCCCTGTATAATCCACCATCTATAAATGGGAATAATTCTACCTTCTCATCTCCAAAAGGTGTGATGGAAATGAAGCCCACTGATACAACATGGTAAGTACACCAGAATCACAGAATGGTTTGGGTTGGAAAGGACCTTAAAGATCACTTAGTTCCAACCCCTCTGCCATGGACACAGACACCTTCCACTAGACCATGTTGCTCAAAGCCCTGTCCAACCTGGCCTTGAACACTTCCAGAGTGGGGCATCCAACAACCTCTGGGTGGGCAACCTGTTTCAGTGCCTCATCACCCTCAGAGTAAAGATTTTCTTCCTAATATCTGATCTAAACCTACTCTCTTTCAGTTTAAAGCCATTCTCCCTTGTCCTATCGCTACATGCCCTTGTAAAAAGTTCCTCTTCAACTCTCTGGTAGGTACCAGAAGGCTGCTGTAAGGTCTCCCTTGGCCTTCTCTTCTCCAGGCTGAACAGACCCAGCTCTCTCAGCCCGTCTTCATAGGACACCAGAGCCTTCAGGAAAGTGAATTGCTCCATCTTCTCACTGGGGTCTGAACAGTGTTCAGTGAACAAGGCATGGGGTCTTGTACTGAGCACAGACCCAGTATAAATAGCTGCTTGTTAATTGAGCACCACCTGCTCCACGAGCTGGATAAGGCAGGGGTTCTGTGGGACAAACAGCGCAGGATTATGCTCATGTAATTAAAGACTGCTGCAACGTGTGTACACACAAAGGGGCCAAACTGCAACTCCACAAGCCAGCTTAGTAGTGGCTTTTACTAGTTTCTCAGTGTTTGATTTTGTCACCCTTAGTAATGATCTTTCACTGTGGTTTGTATAATGTCGTTACGCACTCATTGGTAAAGGACTGAAGCTGATGTGGCATTGTGGAACTCAGTGGAACTGCTTTTAATTGTTTCTGAGACATCACCAGTGTGAAGCAAGACAAAGGGTGGTAGTAGGAGTAGACAAAAGGAATTACAACACCTCTCATACTCCAGAACACATCTAGTGAGAAAGTGGGAAGGAAAAAAGAAAGAAGAAATGCCAAATTCAATGCTTGCATGCAAATGCAAAGAAACCCCTCTTTGTCTCCCTAAGACCCCAAACTTTGGGGAATTTTGCCTTCTGATCACGGTTCCAGCTTTGTGACTCAAGCATCATTCTCCAGATCTGCAGTGTATCTTCCCATTTATCTCTAAGACAATTTCTGAGTCCTATATGAGTCATAAGTGTGTTTTATATAGAAACCAAAGAAGGTTCTTCCAGTCTCTCAGTAAGATATGCCGTGCTGCCAGGGAAGCACTTTTGGTTGTTCTGACAAGCAATTGTGAGTGCTCTGAATTGCCAGAAATACTGTCTGAAGAGCAAAAGGATCATTTGCCATCTAAATCCAGAAGGGTTTATAATGCAATCTTTGCGTCGCCTGAATGCGCTGATCCCACCTTGCAATCACTGATATTAGGCTTTGCAAACTGGCCAGATCCCAGTGGGTATAATTTTCAGGCTGGCTAACTCACAGGGTTCGAGTGATGCCACTCAGGGGCTCAGAGCCAGCGGAGCAGAGGGGGCGGCATGCAACACACGGGAAGGGGTCTGAGTCAGGGCTCCTGAGAGCAAGGAGACCTGCCTCCTCTCTCCTTCCTGCTTCTGGAAACCACTCCTTGCAAGCCGGGTCCGCTCACTGACAGCCACCTACCCTGCAGTTAGGTCCTGTCCTTTCTCAGCTGAGACAGGAGGGACAGGTGGCCCATGCCGGAAGCAGTGGCTGCGGCACAGGAGCAAGGGGGGGTTCCTGGTCCAGAGCCCAGAGCTGCCATGTGACAAACAGGAGGCCAGGTATTAACAGGTGGGTGAGAAGACAGGGGCTGGCTGCCTGCTCGGGGAAGCGGCCGTTTTAAAACCAAGGCGGCAAGGATCACAGGGAGAGCATGCACGGTGGGGAGGGCATATTTTGAAGAGGAGGAGGAAGGAGCTGTTTTGGAATTGGGTGTAAAGCCATTTGTTTGGAGGGATGCCAGGGTAACAGTAGGTGCCCAGAACAAACGCGCGCAGCCATCCCAGCACTCAGAGCCTGCATGCTCGTCCTTCGCAGTACCTAAGTAGGTCAGCCCGTTTCTTCAACCTTTCCTCTTCCCTTTCTCACTTGCTCTCTTTGTGGGAGGTGGTGGTGGTGGTAGCAGAGGGGCTACACCCGTTTTCACTGATTTCCAACACTGTCTACGTGTGAACAAGAGAAGCGGAGAGAAGCTAAAGCTGCTTTCTTATTAACAGCTGGTGACAGTCCCTTTACACAGTGCGTGTCGCATTTCTTAGCTGAGGTAGAAACGAATGAAAGAGGAAGACAGTTATTTAAAGTTTAACATTACAGATGAATTACAAGGATATTCTGAGGCTCACAGTCCCCCTCAGCAATCCTGCGAGCCCCAAGGCTGGCCCCGCCACACCTTTGCAAGTGACTATTTTAAGCAAGTGTGCTCATCGGGTTCGGGAGGACAACTGCTCCAAGTAATTCTGGGATGCAGGTTTCGCACCACAGGATGCCAGCAGGATCCAGTGAAGGTTATGGACTGTCTAGCCTGAACTCCATCTGTGCCCTGAAGTTTCCTCTTGGCTGGGCACCGCTGAAGGACCAGAAGCAGCCAGTAGGAAGCAGTAGGCACAGGGGCTCTTGGGGAATTTAAGCCATCTGAACGTGGCACTCAGTTTTTTAAGACAGCGTTTTTTTAAGCGCTGTGAACATATTGCACCCAATTATAATTGCATTATGTACTCTGTGCCGTGCTATGAGTGCATGCCTCCTCCTAGCTATGGAGGGGCAAATCTGACATACATACAAGTGCCCTGTTTTCTCCTACGTAGCTTCTCCCAGCCTGTGTATCACGATAGTATTTGCATGCCTCCCAGTAGGGCACTGAACTGTGTGGCTAACATCTGCCACGTGTTGTTTGTTCTGTCCTCCTCTCCCAAGGAAGGAGGTGAGTGTAGTGGAGCATCTTGTTTTTGCAGCACATTTGTTTGGCTTTTGCTTTCCCTGCATGCAGAGCTATGTATTTGCACTAGTAAAAGTAAGGGCACAGAAATGTGTCCTGCAATTGAAAATGCCTTTATTTCAGTAAGGGGAATTATGGCTAATTAAGTCAAATTAAAAAGGGAAGGGAGACTTGATTTTCCTTATTCTCAGAATACTCTGTTTGACAAATGGGTCTTAACCACAGATGACAGTATTAGCTTCAGCCTTTCAGACAAGGAAATCTTGGCTGCTATTCCCCTCTGCCCATTTATCTATGATAAATTTAAAGACACATGTTCCCCCTTCTTGGACAAACACTCTTCAACTCTTTGGGGTTTTCTTAATCTAACAGTAAAATCTCTTTATATGTATCTTTTTTCCCTTCTTTGAATGGGCAGCCTTCTACATGATACCACCCTCTGTGGATCTTGCCAAACAGTAACACTGGCTCTGGACACAGTTCTATTTTGTGGCAGTTTGGGTCTGCACCTTGGTTCAGTGCCAGGGGCACTTCTGAAGCCTAGGAGCCTGGCCTATATGTTCTTCTATTTCTAGGGTTATGTTTTATTTTATTTAAAGTGTTTCCACCTTGCTGGTGAAAGGTGAGTATTTTCACTCGATGCAGGAGTTTATTAGTGATCCTTACTCAAGCAAATAACTAGTATTAGTCAAACAACAGTTCTGGTATTCTAAGGGGCACTGAAACATAGGACAGACTGACTTTTTGGAAACAGAGGGAAAATCTGTATTTTGCAAGAAACTGAAACACCTTCTTGAGCCCAGAGGTAAAGTCGTGCATACTGGGTTGTGTGTATCCATGTTGCTATTAACATTAAGCTGATTTACACTTTTTCCACGTGCACTTTAAGATTACCTTATTTTAAAGGATCAGAGTGATAATTTCTTTTCTGTAAGTTCTAGTAAAATGCTCAGTTTCTTATAATCCTTGCCACTGCCTTTCAGGGCGCTCTGTCTCATCCTGCACTTGCTGACTTGGTGTTACGACAAAAAGCAAACGCAGGTTCACGAAGCATTATAGGAAGCAAATAGTGCCTTTAACCCTGGAGGTGTGCCAGCCCAGCAGTGTCAAAGCTGAGCCTTCCCTGAGCTCTGCTCACGGGGCTCTGAGGCGGTCAGGACCAGGCTGCGGTGCCGGGGCCGGGACCGGAGTGCCTGGGGACGTGTGCTGGCGAGGGCTGTGCCACCTCCCGGGCGCCCAGCATGGCACCTCGCCTTTCTGTGCATTCAGCGCCCATTAAAAGACTGAGTCCCTGGGCTTTGCATGAACGTAATACTGCCGTTTCCTCTCTGTGACTGATGTTTGAACAATGAAGCGATTTTTAGAGGAGGAGAAAGGCACAGTGACAGTGAATACACTGAACACCAGGACGGGGCGGTGGGAAGCCCAGCCTGCAGTTTACCGGGGCTGATGGAAGAGTGGGCGCTGAGCCCGGTCCCAGGCATGCTGCAGGGCGCGACACTGCAGGGAGCAGTAGCCCTGTGCCTCTCGGACAGCCCTTCCCGAGCGGACACCGCTCTGGGCACAGCTGGGCACAGCCCCGGCCGAAACACTGCCCAGCCTCTCGCTGGCTGCCCAGCCCAGCTCCTGGCCGAGGGCAGGAATCAGCACCGTGCTCGGAAGGGCTGGATGGTGTCCGCTCCTCGCCGCCTCCCCCACAAACAGTTGTTTGTCTTAAGTTGAGATTTTTTTCCCTGGGGCTGCCACAGATTTTCCACCTCAGGGGCCAACCAACGGCCGGGGAGGGAGGCTCGTTAGTGGCCAAGAGGGCGGCCGGCCCTCCCAGTGCCAGGCCTGTCTGGTGAGGGAGGCGGGCGGCAGCTTCGCGTACAATGCCAAAACAACCGTCCTTGTTTTCCTTGGTTGCCAGGGTAGGAGTTGACATTGTCCCCAGTGGAGCACAAGGACTCCCCGTGACATGGCGGGGACAATGGGAAGGTATGTTTTCTTGACCCGCTGCAGGAAATCCTGTGCGTCTTGCCGGGGAACGCAGCATTTTCCTGCCCTGTCCGTGGCCGGGCTGTGGCGCCGGGGCCCCGCAGCCCGCTCGAACCTGCCGTGCTCGGAGCCTCTCCTGAATCCAGCAGGGCAGACCTGCGCCGGGTGCTGCTGGGCAGAACAGACCCTGCCTGCGGGGACACTACGTGCTCCAAAGAAGCCCGAGCCTCGCAGCTCCTACCTGCGGCCATCCCTAGGGGCCGTGCTGTGCCTCCTGGCTGGAGCAAAGCCGACCGTTCCCAGTCGGCAGCACTGCTGCTGTTGATTAACTGATTTGGGTTGTTGTTTTTTCTTTAAAGAAACAATTCAGAAAGTGACGCATTGCTTCTGCCTGTGGACAGAGGGAACAGCTGAAACGTGGGAGACCAGACTACAGCTGTGTGACTACAGCTTTTTTTTTTCCCCCTTTTTTTTTTTAACAACACATACTTTAGTGAATAAAAACTTCTGATTCCCTCTGCTGGTGTTTTGGACCTATTTACTTCCCAAGGTGGTGGTGGTGGTGGTTGTAGTCACCAGACTGTCTGTGGCAGGAAGAGCGAGACAACAGGAGAAGCCATGACCTCTTTACAACTGGGGGGTGTTTAAACCACAGCAGTCACCCTGCTTGGCTTGGCCTCCTGGCCCCGCTCCACTCATGCATCCCTATGTTCTCCTCTCCTCTCGGTCATCACTTAAGGTCCTATCCTGCAAAGCAGCCTAACTGCCACAGATGATTGCATCCATCGGGGCAATGGTGACATCGATAGGAAGTAAATATTCACATGGATAAATCAGCTTCCAAAGGGCTTCTGCAGCCATTTGGAAAACCCTCACATTCCAAGAGCCATCAAATGTTTAGGGAATGTGTGTGAAACAGGAAAAAATGCAACAAAACAATTTTGTTTTCTATATTGTGGCATGCACAGAGGCAATGCCATTAAGACTGGGTGACATCCATCACAGAAAGTGATTAGCCAAAATAATAATCCATTTATTGGCAAGTCCAGGGTAGCATTTTCACAGGTTTCTCTTTTTCTGCCCAAATTCCTTGCCAGGCAGATATGAACAGGGGCATGCCCAAAAACTTGGTGCACCCTATGTGCAAAATTCATGCTGTGAGGAGAAGACTTCATTTTTTAAGAGAATTCATCTGCAAAACGAGTGGGGCTGGCTGGAAGTCTCCTTCTACCTTTTCCATTTTTTTTTTTTCCCTCTTTGGAAGAGATGCAGGAAGAGCAACATCTCCTGGAGACATTTGTACTGGAATCGTGTGATTCCTTGCACTTCCAAAATAACCTCCCTTCCAGAAATGCCTGCGATGGGTACGTGCAGTTGGAGCAAGAGGGACACCTCCTTGCCGACGTGCTGTCTCCCAGCAGCAGTGCAACACAGCAGCTACCACAAGCATAATCTCACCATTAATCTGTGGATCAGGGACACACAGGCACAGGCTGCTCAAGAATGAGAGTTCATGTTAGCAGGATCTCATGTAAACAGCTCCACAAAAATGATGTGACATGCGATGTGCCAGTGGACCTCAACATGGGAAACTTTTACTGTGCCTCAGGTGAGGCTGGCTTCTGGTCCCAGGGTCAGAGAACAAGGAAATGTGTGCTGCCTTTCTGGACATCAGGCTGTAAACCTAGCAGGTAGAGAGTGAGAGAACACAGGAGCTGGGACTTTCCTCAAGCATTTCCACTGGTGTGGTATACCGGAGAACATCTTTTGACATACCAATGTCTAATCATCTACTTCTCCAGCTGTTCTTCCTACTGACTCTGCATCCATCCCTGTACCTGGAAGATGAAGCGCTTTGGGGAAGAAGTGTTTGCACAAGGAACATACAAATACATTGGGGGAGAGTTAGAAATGCTGAGAGATTTTGTTATCTGGCTTTTTGTCCCCCATCTGGTGGTTCTTCCTCTCTCTGCATCTCCACACTTGCTCTCATTTCTCATCTGTGCTTTGTCTCCCTCCTCACTGTGTGCCTTTGTTCATAACTCCCTGCACTTGCTCTCCCTTTCTCAGCTTTTCTGCCTACTTCTGTACTCCCATAGCCTCTTCCTAGTGCTTGGAAAATGAATACAAAAACTGCAATCTCGACAGGAAAAGAAAGCAAACAGTTGGAATAAGCAACTTTTCTTCTTGGGAGCAGTCTGACCAGTGACTCATTCCCAGGGCTTTTGAAACAACAGGCATCTTCTGCCTTTGCTGTTGCTGCCGTTGTGTTCCTCACAGCAATGCTTACCAGCCAGTGGAGAATGGGGCCCCCTTATGCTTGGTGCTGCATAAATCATTTTCTTTAGCCTGGGGGAAAAAGAAAAAAAACCAAAAACCTAAAGAAGATGAATGCATGATTCAAGGATTTACTGCTCAGATTGCTTTGGGGGTCTTTTATTCCTCAACCTTTCCTGTGTTTCTCTCCCAGGCTGCCTCTCCTGCTGGCCTAGCCCTTAACCCCATCCCATCACTCTCTCTTATGTCTGGCTGCCCCCATCTGATTTACCTTCCATTTCACTTTGTCCCCTCCTTTGTCCATGTGCATGCTTCTCCTGCTGTCACTTACTCCCTCTCCCGTGTGGCCAGATCCCCTGATTGCCTTCTCCATTCTGCAGTACTGGGTAGCTTTTCATCACCTTGCTGGTGGAATCAAGAGATGCAAAATATTCAGTGTGAGGTAGACACTGAATGGTTAAAACTTGGCAAAGTTATAGAAAACTGAAAACAGGCTCTCATAGCAGAAAGTGTCAGGTACCACCAGCTCCAGCTAAATTAAATTCTGTCCCTGTAGTGTGTATGCACAGAGACATTTATATTCATATTTTTAACAGCCTTCTAAACTCTGCAGTTCACTGACAAACCCTTCATGAAGCTATCATTCCTTTTTTAACACCTGAACTTTAAAATGTCACATATAGCATTTAAAAGGACAGGCAAATAACCAAGGAAACATCCTAGCATGCATTTTACTTCCCCTCCTTATGGTTGATCTAAAGTCCATGGAAATCAATGGCACTCTTTCCATCTAGTTCAGCAGAGTTCGCAGTCGGTAGGTTGTTTCCTCCTAAAATTTCAGACGAAAAAGACCCCACACAAATGTGGGGTTTTTGAGTTTCCTTTTACTCGTGTATCTGGCAAGACTGATGTGCTGTCAAATGATCTTTTCAGTGCTAAATATACACCATTAACTACTAATAAAAAAACCCCAGGCTTTAAACATTCAGCTCCTTTTGGCATCTGTACAGAGCATTCCACTTGATCTCACAAGATGTATGGTTTGCACTAGGATTGCAGTCACAGTTTTCTTGTTAAAGCTGTCAACCGTTCCAGTGTCTATCTTTACAATGCAATTCAAACCTTAGTTAGGAAAATAGGCAGTTCTGCTTGAACTATGATATTAAGATCCTTTAGCAGTCCTTTTCTGTATCCATTTGCAGGCTACAGCTCCTGTTAAAAGTAGGTTGCAATGTGAAAACAAGGGGGGAAAGAGGCTGATCCCTTCTGTTTGAGACACTTCGTCTCAGTGGCAGAGATACTGTGGACATTAAATGCTTCCTTAAACATGCTATTTTTTGGAAAAAAAACATTTTGTTAGAACCACTTACAAGGCAAAACTTCACTGTCTCATCTTGTTAAAGTTACAGAGGTAACTCCAGGACAGAACACTGCCTTTTGACTCTCCTAAAATCAGCAGAGAAATTCTCTTGAACATTAGATGATTTGCCATAGCATTGCATTGGTATCGGGCTGGATTCATTAGCAGGTATTTGTTAATGGCATGGGAGAGGTGGAATCAAGCTGATAGTTGTTTCCTTGTGAAAACTGATCATCTTCTGAAGGTGAACACCTAGAGCATTTTTGACAAGGCAGTGTAAATTGTCGGTCAATACTGCATGAAATAACTTAAATGTAATGACATAAAGCAAAGAGAGAATACAGGTATGGGATAAACATATGTCCTCTAATGCTTAGGCGCAATGGGGAGCCCCCTTATCTGCTGCCATAAGGCGCCTTATTGTGCTTAAGTAATGGGTATTAGAAGCCAAGCAGTATGTTACATCTCCTCCTACATGGTACATTCCCATACTGCCTAGATACATATGAATCCTGCATGTCACATGTCATTACATTTTCTGAGACTATATCTCCATCCATGCTAAAAATACACAGAGAGAAAGAGAGAGAGAACTTCAGTATAAGCAACAGATACTTCTGCACAGACCCTTGGCAATACCAAAGACTAAGAGATTTACACATGTGTTTATTATTCATCATTGTTTGAGGAAGAGCATTTGTGAAGATAACCAGCCTTAGGGGTTTTCATAGCAAGCGCTTGCTAGGGGCTTACACCCATCCCTTTCCAAGCTGGATACACTCAAATGAAGCCCCCTCCACCTGCCTTTTCATCTACATGGTGGCCTGATTTTTTTCTGAAGTGCTTAGTTACAGAGCCATTCCCGTAAAAATAACTCCAGAGCTATCCATAAATACTCTCACTCAGAAATCCCAAGCAGTGAACAAATCTGTGAAACTCGTGACCTGCTGATGTCCTGCTCCTCTGCTATCGACACACAGGGACCGCAGAGCCCTGAGCCTGCTGTGGAGATGAGCCACCTTCCAGCAGCCTCTGCACTGCCACCTCTCGCCTCTCCCGTCACACAGAGAGGGTCCCCACTGCACAGCCACCCACCAGCAGCGTGGGGTGGCCTCCAGGAGTCTGACAGGGAGGAGAGGCAGACCTCTTGGACCAGACTCCACTCCCCTCCCCCCAAAACCCGGGAAAATCATTAGTGGCCTAAAACCTCACTCTAGCGGCTTCATCGCTGGCACTCTAGAGTTGGATTTGGTCTTCCATACAGGAGACAGGGGAGGAGCAGCGGTCCCCTGGTGACATGTGTCAGGCAGGAACATGGCACATGCTCGAAGTACCCCCAGTGTCCCGGGCTTTTGCACTTCTGCGTGAACAGCCGAATGGGCAGACCCCTCCTGCTCGGCTGCAGCAGATGGAGTGGTGAGGCAGGCTGCGTGTCTGCAGGGCTGGGCAGCAGAGCTGTGCTCTCGAGCTCCAACTAATGAAGCTGATTTGATGAGCTGATTATTCTTGTGTATTAGTGCATCGCTGACATGGTGCTCCATGCTGTACCAGACACAGAAGGAAGGCTACAACATGGGCCCCCTACCGAGCTTTCCACCTAGGCAAGCGGACCAGACGATCCAGAAAGACAGGGTTCTGGATGATGAGGAGACGGAGCCCCTCTTTGTAACAGAGCACTGCAGCTCTCTGAGCTGGAATATAGCAGCATTCCTAATTTAGATACTCTGGTTGAATTTTAAGTGGAAGTGAACAAAACATTTGAAAAGCTGTCCCTGTTCTCTCAGCAGGGAGATTTCGAGAATTTTCTGGGTTTGGGGGAGAAATACTGGCACAAAAGCAGCCAGAGTTTTCCCAGGTAGTGATGTGGTTCCTGGAAGCAAGTGCAGGCTTTCTAGATGTGATGAATGTAAACAAAGAGGGGTTGGTTATCAGTAGGTGATTCATGATGGGAGGGATAATGATGAATAGGTGTTATGACAACAACTGCTCTGCAGCTGTAGCTCTCTCCTCTGCCACAAACTGCCAAAAACTCACCAGCTTTCTCCTGGGACCTTCTAATGACAGTAAACAAGGCTTGACAATGTCCAACACAGAAGGTACATGGCTGTTGACCTCCTCATGGCAGGGGAAAATTGTCTAAACAATGTTAGGTCTCTGGGTTTTTGCAGACAGCAAAACATCCCCCAGAAAACATTCTTCCTGGTTTATATAAGCCATTAATTACATTAATAATGTTTCTACCTGTGCAGTTTCTCTAATTTTAGCCCAATATTCCTCCCTCAAAATGCAGAAAATTACCCTCTGGGAGCACAAGGATGGCTCTTTATGTATTTTTGTTCATTTCTACTCCAAAATGAACAAGAACAAGCCCCAGCAGATTTTTTTCAGGCAGAGTGGCAGTTCTGCTCTTGCTGAATCATCTGTGACAATGATTAGGCAAGAACACAAGAATAAACATTTCTTGGCAGCCAGGCATCAATCTCCCCTACAAAGTATCAAACCCACCATTTAAAAATCAGACACAGAGTTTGAAAAATGCTGCTCTAGGTGACTTGGTCTGTGTTTGGCACAGTGAACAAGCTGTGCTGGACTCAGGGAAGCTCAGCACAGTCCAGAGGAGGGACCAGCTATACACCGGTGATCAGGTGCTTCAACAGAGCAACCATGTAGTCTCCACCACGGTACCTGAAGACAGACAGAATAAACAGGAGAGATTTGCTAGGGAGTCCAGTGTGAGGCTGAATGCATACAGAGGTCTGCTGGAAAGAAAACTGACATAATGATAGTGTTGCTCTTAGTATTTATGGTTTTGTATACATTTGAATATCTTTTCCAGATTCCTTTGCTTCAAGTGCCTTATTCATGTGAGTCTCATGCTTCACCCAATCTGGGAGGTTTCTGCCTGTCAGCTCCCCATCTCTGTCATTCCTCACTACAACAGTCACCTATGAGAATAGGTAGAGAAACAAAAGGCCAGATGCACAGCTGCACAGATGAGTGAAGCACACTGCAACAAAGGAGAGCAACTCTCTTTGGACATAACTAACATGTGTGAACTTGCTTGACTGTTTGTAATCCCATTTCTTGTTGCCTGTTCTCACAGCTATGCTGAATTTAAACATACAGTGTTTTCCAACCACATGTCCTCTTCATCATAAGGCCTGTTTAACCTCTATGTTGAGGTATTAAGAAGAATGGGGATTCAGGGAGCAGGGATGAAGGGGAGGGAGTGAGGGTTATGGCAGAGAACTTCAAGCTGAAGTTCCTGACTTCCCTTCTCAGTTCTACCAGAAATTTTCCTGCACACTGTTGGATATGACACTTCACCAACATGTGCCTCAACTGGGAAATCTGTCAAATGATGAAACCTGACAGCCCACACCACAAGGTCTTGCTGGGTGTCTTGATGCATATTTGAGATCCCACTTAGGCTAGCACCACAGAGAAGCTTTTAACTAACCAGGCTGAAAAGGAAGCGGAGGCTCTGAGATCTGGAAACATCAGTCTGAGGATTCATGCCTGGCAAAGAATGTCAGTGTTATTGCCAAGCCCATTCTGCTGAATTTTCTGTAAGGTGACCCTTGTTTCTACACAACAGCAAACATCCCATGAGGTATGAAAGATGACTGCTATTCACCTGCACCAGATTTCCACTGCAAACCAAAGTACTCACTAAACTAAAATTTCAGAGAAGTCATGGGATGGTGCAAGGAGTGAGTTCAGGTACCAAGAGCAAGGGAAAACTCCAGTTTCCTGCACTATTCTCAATCACTCCTACAGCCATTGTATATCCAGTGGCTTTATAGCTGCACAGCTGTGTTGCACTGAAAGGCTGAGCTTCCTACCTAGCATCTATAAACCAGAATTTTGTTCATGGCAGAGAATCACTGGACACTGCCTTCCTACCTTGTGCGTTGGAAAGCTGAGATAAGAATGAGGTGCCCAGACAGAAGACAGTATTTGCTGTCCAGGGATCCCTCTGCTCCCTAAGGGGATGGGATTGGGTTGGGCATGCAGTCACTCTTGATAACTCCATGGTGCAGGCCTTTCTGGCTCTCTTACATCTAGAAGCAGAAGTCTGGACTACACAGACAGTCCTCTGGCTCACGAGCTCTGCTGCCAGCCCTGAGCTGTTGGCCCAGCACAGGAGCTGTGCAGACGAGTCAGAGCCAGAGCACACCTCTCCTGTAGAGCCACGGTCACCACCTCACTGTGATATGATCCAAGAGCTCTTGCTCCCCTCAGCTCCTGTGATGTATTTTGTGATTGTCCATCTCATGAAGATTTTGATAGGAAGCTTTCTGAGCCAGGGAGGTTGGCTGTCTGCTCCATGTCTGTGCTTTCGTGACAGTGACAGACCCCACTTTTCAAGCTGGACAGAAAGTGATAGATAGCTCCAGGGGACTCTCTTATCTGAGGCTTATTGAACTTTCTTATGAAATTGCTGCCCTCCAGTCTATCTGTCCAGTGGGTTACCTAACGTGTGTCTCAGTGAGGTGTCTCAGGCCTCCTCCCAAAGCTTTGGTAAGATAAAAGCAGACCTGAATGTGCAATGCTCTCCACAGTGGTTAATAACCTGGGGATGCTGTGCCTTGTCTCCTTGTACCTTCAGCTATGTATTTCTGTATGCTGTGGATCACTCTTCCCCTCCTTCTTCCTCTCTAGCTCCTTTCTTTTCATCCCTTCCTTCAGGGATGAATACATAACTCCCCATTTTTTAAGGGGTTATACAACACTTAAAACAACATCCACACACACAGTGTTCCCTGGTCCATGCTGGAGACCTCTCAGTGCTCCTGCAGTCCCTTAATTCTGACCATCCAGAAGCACCAACACCTTGTTCTGAGTCAGCTTCCTCTACCATCATGCGCATGCAAATTAAACATTTTTTTCTGCACAGCCCGTCGAGAATAACATGAGTGCTTATTTTCTGATCCATGCTATAGCTGTCTTCTTGGTAAAGCATAGACAGTTAAAAAAACCCAATCATGCTCACTTTAAATGACTACTGAAGGAATGCCTAATGGATAAATTAAGCATATCTTGGCTGTGAAGATGGCACCTTTCAGCAACATCCCATAATGAAAGCTTTGGGAGTGATGACCTGATATGGTGGCATGCTAATGTGAACAGCTTCTCTCAGTTACACATTTTATGACAGGATCTGAAGAGTGATGGATTAAGAATATATTAGTTATCAACTGTTTTTTGGATGAGTTTCTTAATACAATAAAATTTAAAGGCAGGCTGGTAGAGTGCTGTGTAATCTGCAGATATTTATGAAACAGTGAACAAACCTAAAAGGCTGCATTTCTTGAATGTGATTTGGTAATTTTCTAGCAGAGTTACAAAACAGAAAAGATTTGCATTTGGATCATTGTTTTGAAGACTTGTTGCTTACCTAAATCTTGAGCCAAACTGTTTCTGGCATGGAAGTTGGGTGGGAGAAAATTCTCCTGCACCCTGTTTGCACCCCCTGTGCCCTGCGCTGGAGATGAGGTGTTGGTGAGAGTTGCCAAGAAAATGAGTGGCAGCATTTGGGGATAGAGAGGCAGAAACCTACGCCAGGACACCTGGGAGGTGCTCTGATCCAGCACAAGCACCTCCCTGGCAGGATGAACAAACATATCAGGAACAGACTCATGCCTTGTCTTTCCCTCATCTTCTTCATTCCTCCAAAACCCAAGTTTTGTCTTATGTGCACAACCATGCCCTAGAAAAGTTTACTCTGATACCCTAATTCTGAATGTTGTTTTTTTCTCTAGGAAGGGAGGGTAAATACAATGCAGCATGAAGGAGACTACAGCATAAGTGGGGAAGAAGCTTGCATAAGGAAGATTAATGCTGGAGAGCTGTCTAGGAAGGGGCCAGTGTAAATCCTCAAAAATTAAGCATATGCAAGGAGTAGCAGACAGTGACTATGGGAAAACCTGTCAGAACAAAGTAGCAGTCTTCCTCTCTCTCCTACCTACAGACACAGCCAAACGCACAAGAATGGGGTTGGGGGTTGTTCATAAATAGTCTGGCTGCTGTTTGTCAGAGGCAACAGTTGAAATGTCCGTGCACAATTGCTACTTTAGCATGTGCTAAAAATGACAATGGCGCCCAGTCGCAATGGCCCCGCTGAGAACTGTCGTTCCAAGTCACAGTCATAAAACTACTGGTGGGTGGTCTTCATCTCTGCTTGTCCTCATTATCATTTCATTGTGTTTCTGTGGCCCACTGCACCATGGCACTCCCTGCATTTTAAAGCATTTCATTGACGGGGCAGTTTGACATTCATATTTATATGTCCTTGTTGTATTGCAGTGGTTTCTTCTATTCTTGGGGTCCAAGCCTTTTGTGAAATGGTGCGAGGAAGATGTGTATTCAAATCTTGGACCAATGAATTGGGTATTGTCAGGAAATAACAGAAAGTATTGAGGATTTAAACATCCTGGACCTTATCCTGCTTCTGTGGAACCTAACAGAAAGGTTTTTCTTGCCAGGGACTGAAAGCAGGGTTGTGGAAGAGGTCAGATGGGCGGCACGTACCTGGTTTGGGGTTCAAGAGCGAACTCCCGGGTTACAATGTTAACAGGAGGCAGTCTGCTCTCCCTTCTCCTCTGCCAGAAGTGCAGAACAAAGCTCCTATTGACTCCAAAATCAGAAAGTCCAAACCCTAATAATATCTCTTTTATTTCCTAATTCTTTTTTAATATGCAAGACAAAAACTAAGCAAAGCCTATATGCAGTTCTGTGACTGGGCAAAGCTTGAGCTGTAAAAGCAAAATGTTTGCCAAACCTGTGAAAAACAAAAACAAGAGACAGCTTACACAGTAGAAAAGGGAAAAAGAAAACAACAAAAAACCCAAACAAACTAGTGAAACCTTAAGATTTACTTCAATTGTTTTACTTGTGCTCTTGGCTGGTGGCTCCTCTGCTTCAGGAACCGGGGCCAGAGTAGAGGATTTGTCCCCTGCCTCCTTGCCTCCCTCAGGCAGGACGGCCAGGGGCACAGCGGAGACCCGGCGTGCTGGGCTGCCTCGCCCTGGCTGGAAGGCAGAGTGAAGCGGGCAGGCGCAGGGGGCACGTAGGGCTCTGCCACTCTGCAGGGCCAGCAGGCACACGGCTGCCTTGCGGCGCGGCAAACACCCGCGTTCTGCGCGCAGCGGGCTGCGCTACGCCGCTCTCCCCACTTCCCAAGCTTTGCTTGTTCCAGGCACATAAAGCAGCAGCTGCTGCTCCTGTGTGCACGCGTTGTTGCCCAGTGAGGAGTTGAGGATGTTTCTTGGCAAATGGCAAAAGCCTTAAGTTTGCAGGTGAAATGCCACGGAAGGGAAATGAATAAGGTAGGCCCGACTATAAATGTAAGGAGGGGTTTAAATGCTCTGTGGATGACTTCGAAGCATGGCTTGCAAATCAAACTAAAGAAAGAATGAAATATCTGATATGGGTTTTCTGCAAATCTTCCCAAACAAAAAACTACCTGTGGACAAGAAATCAAGGGGATAGGCCAATCTGCTCCAGAAGTTCCTCTTTCTGGAGTATAGTTTTTATACCTGACCACTTTCTCAAACCATTAGCAAGAATGCCAGAAGTGTTAGAAGCATCCTCTTAGCCCTACAGGATCATAATGTAATGATAACTTCATTACCTAGAGAATAGGAGCATGCAAGAAAGAGGTATGCAGGTATCTCACATTGTTCTTCCAACATGCCTCAATCCTGATCTGCAAGCTTTCAAAGCAGGATTCATCCCCTGTGCTCATTCAGCCCTTGGCCTCAGCTACTAATGCCAAAATTGAGAGCAATGAGAGCCAAGTGGGATGACAGCTTTTGTACTGTGCTCTTTGGCCCACTAGAAACTGGACAGTGAGACAGCAATAAAGATGCCTTGCTCAACCACTGTGCCTGGATCCACAGCAATAACTGAATCCTCTACTTTCCTGCTTATGTAGCAAAGACCTGAGATGGGAGAGGTAGCTCTGTGGAGCATCTCTGACATGCTCTACATTCGGAGGAGATGCTTGCCTGACCCTCCTATGTGAGACAGCAGTCATGCCCAACAGAGCTAGCAATAGTAATACTATTGTTTAAATATTTTTGCAATGGTTGTAGCACTTCTGTTGGTGGATGATTGATGGACCAGCTGGAACTGCACTGAGAGTATTCATTAAGTTTTTGGTATATTTTTACTTTTGGCTGTCAATGGTTTAGACTCATGATTTTCATCTTGTGCCTTATTTATGAGCTGTTTGGGTTGACAGTCTCCTATTTGCCATTCACCCCTCATAGTATTGAGCTGATCACCTAAACCACACAGTACCTTGTCTGTTTCTCTCTGGGTAGGTGAAACTTGTCAGAGAACAGTAAACAAGGAAATACCACAAACTCATAAACATTTGTGGGTTTTATAAGGACATTACAAAGAGCAACCAACCACTCCAACAATAGTCAACGTGCACTTCCTTAAGGAAATACCCAGAAGACACAGCATGCAATGAGAATTCAAATGGCATTTATGCAAATATTCACCAGTCCTGTTTTTCAGCACTTAACATGCTCTGGTTTTTGGACCCTCTGTCTTTGGACATGTTGGAGTCTTTCTTGGAGATAATATTAGCTTGTATTTTTAATGCTAGTGTGTGATTTCCTTAAGAATTCTATTACTACTCATGCAGGAGAGGGGAGAGGTTCCGATTAAGGAGACTAACTGATTATTTGGTTATTATTTTGATCTGTAATGTATGCTTTTAACAGCCTAAAACAGAAATTAACTTTAGACAAGGGCAAGACCTACATGTAAAAATGAGACCTGACATTTGAAACTTATTAAGCACTTTAATTTAAAAGGCAAGTAATTTCATCAAATGCAGGTAGCTTCCTCCCATACTTGGAACTGCACAGATGCTTAAGCCTTCCACCAGACTGGGAGTATCACTCATTTTAAAGGTGAATCGCTTCTCTTCCCCAAATAACCTGCAAAAGAGAATCTGTAACAATTTTGTTGTGATTTAACTTTTTTACATTCTGCCTTGATCCATTTAAGAAAGACTGCAAGAACATAAGATTGCAAAAGATTGATACAAAGGATTGTGAAAAGATGAATCTTGGAAGAGTCTTCACAAGAAGACTGCAGTAAATCATGTGCAGAGACTGTCTATAGACTGCAGGGTAACATGGAAAGGAAAGAATCCTTTATCGTAAGTACAGAAAAGACAAGTCTAAAAATGGAAGCAAGGGACACCAGAAACACTGCTGCTTTGAATGTTGTGTTACCTTTAGCTGGATCTCGTGTAACACTGTGTGTCACTGACATGACTCCTTCAGCATATATTCACAGGCATAAAATTTTGTGCACTGGTATTTTACATTGAGAATAGCAAAGAGAAAAATAGTAATACCCTTTTGAAAAAGTGTTGCCGGGTTTTTTATTTTAATTTTCTTTTGTCATTGTCAGTACTGGAACTTCTGCCTGTGGATCTTGTAATTAGGAGAGGTTTTGCTGTGCATTGTCCCCAGTGCCTGGCTGGCTGCTCAGAGCTTGCTTAGAAGCACTCAGCAGGGAAACAGGGTCATGTTGGGAATCAGCACGGACAGCTGTGACCCAGCATCGCCCAGTATCTGGCATTATCGAGAGGGCCCAGTCACAGGGAGGGGAAATGCCCTGTTCCCCAGGCACTGTCACCTGTATTACTATATGCACACTCTGACAGGGGTACCAACAAGCTCCCCTGATCACTCCAACCCCATCCCACCCACTTCTCTGGGATGCTGGTCCCTGCATATCCCCTGACTCAGCGGAATTGTGGCTTCCTGAGAGAATGAAGCTGCCCCAAATGCACCCATCCCAAGATGACTGAAAGCAGCCGTCCCCGGTCCGGCTGTGCATGCAGAGGTACAGGCACTGAAGTCCGGGGTCCAGGAAGGCTCCTTCCAAAATCCTAGGAGTCACATCATGTTTTGAAGGCTTAATTTGGTAATTGGGCAGACCCCCCTGGCCATCTGTGCTGAGTGGTATCTGTACTCCCTGGCTGGGCAGAGGCACTTGGCTCCCCCCTGACAACAGCCTGACACCTCCGATTAGGGAGCACAGCCTCCCCACACCCTGCTATCCCCCCATGCTCTCCCACAGAGGCAGCTCTTGCCAGGAGGGTGTTTGGGTGCCCAAATCCAGGCCAAAGGGTGGCCAGATGGGGTCACGGCAGGAGCTGGTAGCAGATACCCTCCCAGGCTTTGGGGGTCTGTGGGTCAGTGAGGCAGGAGGGCTGTGTTCACAGCCACAGCTCCCTCAGTGTCCACCAAGTCTCTGATTTCAAGGCTTTTCTTCCAGGCCTAGGCACTGTTCTTGTAAGTGGCTCCAAAACTGCGTTGAACCTCAGCACCCAGAAACAGCAAGAAGTGGTGGTTTTTTTCATACAGAGGTTTTTTGGACATATGCTTGATGTTAGACTATTTTGTCTTCAAAATTTTTCCCCTGGAAGGAATGGGAAGTGAGTATGGGAATGCCTAGGTGGTCTGAAAAAACCTTCAGTGTTGTTTTGATACAAGTGGCCGCATTGCATTTCATTCTGGGAGGAATATTCATGGCTAAGCTCTAAGCCTCTGATTTATAATGGAAATACTGATAGATCCAGATCCATTTGCAGATGCTATTATAATGTTTCATCCTAGGGAGGGGAGGGGGAAGGGAAACGGCCTCCTTCCCTTTTCATTTTAAATATCGGTACACTCTGATATTGGTTTCATGAAGCATTTGGATGGGTCCTTATTCACAAATGAATAAAAATGAGTAAAGTCCTCAGAATCAAAGGTAAGCCAAAACTGGCACCCATAAGCACAAGGCAACCCAGAGAGCCCATCTGCAGCCAAACCATGCAGCAGACCCAGACACAGCTTAAAGGCTGGCAACAAGACCGCCTGCAGAATCTGCCAAGGAGCCAGATGCTGTTGCTTCCCAAGCTTGGCATGAGGGTTCCTGATTGCCATCCAACAAAGAGGAAAAAGAGGAATGATATAATGTGGTGGGATAAAACACATCCCACCTCAACCTCCTTTATTGCTCATTGAAAAAAAATCGTGGAAGATACTACTGGAAATGTATCATTGTTTTCAGAAATACATACATTAGCCACAACAATGGCCTTGCCAAATGGGAAAAGTAGGAGCTATTTAAATGTATGTGCCATTTAAAAAAAAAAAATTAAATCTTCATATGCTGTTTTGGGTATGGATGTCTTTGTGTCTTTTGTTAACTGTTACAGTGATAACCACTAAAATGAATACAAGTGTGGCAAAAAGCTTCCAGTTTTTTACAGTAATATTCCAAAACCCCCTGTCTCGGCACAGCTGTCTAGATCAGATAGACCACAGTGATGGCTACTGAATGTAAAGAAGCCATGTTTGTAAAATGAGGTGCAGAGAAATAATAAAGGAAACTGTAAATAAAGATATGTGATGAGAAAGACATTATGAAAGAAAAAATATGTCAAGGCATTATACTGATAAGGGCTCTGCTTTTTCTATGGTTGCTCAAGTCTGTTGATGTAACTTGATTTCATTGGCATTGCACCTGAGGAAAACTGGAGTAGATTTGGCCCAGGCAATATAAAAAGAAGTCATGAGTTGTGTGGTTGTGCACTTGAGGATATATAAGCCTATGAGGACACCACCAAGAATTCCAGTGGAGAGAAGGACGCAAAATAAATAAGAAAATATATGTAAAATAATACGCTGCAGGCAATATATATGCAGGTATAATATTATGCAGGTAGGCAAAGAAATAGGAAGCAGTAAAAAAGTGATGTAAAGGAAGAAATAACAAAATACTTATAGTAACCTGAACAATAACAGCTGTTATCATTACTCTTATCATCATCATCAAATCATATTTTGGAAAACAGCAGGTGCTTCCACAAATGATGTTTCAGGGCAGCTCAAACATATTTACAAATTCCAGTCATTTTTGCCAGAGACTTTCAGCTGAAAGAAATACATCAGAACATGGTAGACAAACTAGTCCCATAATTTTCATTGTTAGCTGTTTTAGCATAGTCAAAAGATTCAGGCACCTGTTAAAAAAGGGGAGGCTTCCTACAAAATCAAGGACAAGGGATCCCCTTTCATTCAATAGCACAGTGGTTAGAGCAGTCACTGAGGACAAGGAGACTCCGTTTCAATGAAACCTGCAGGGTTTCACATTTCCAGCATCAGGGTGTTGTCTGAACAGGGCTGTGATGTGGCTTCACATCTTCTCTGGGCATGGGAAAATATTGGATATTAAACATGAGTCCTCCACGTTAACAAAACTACTCTGGCTGCTGTGATACTGGCTCGCTTCTTTCCCATTCTGTCTTCCCAGCTTTTAAATCCCTTACTTTTCTTTAATACTTCTTATTGAAATTCTTTTATTGTAATTGTTTTAGCTTAGGAAGATGTGTCATTTTCTTTACCTGAATCCTATCACTTTTATGTGTTCTTTTTTAATTCTTGTCTGTATTGGTTCAGTCTAACTAATTTTATTTTTTATCAAAACCAATTATTCATACTTTCAATAAACACATTCAATAACCCCATTAGATGCACAATCCTTACAACATTTTCAACAGGTTAAGTTAAAAACACTTGGTGAAATATGAGGCATGGAATTATGTTTACTGTAAAGAAAGAATTTAAGATAGTGAGAAATATATTGTAAAGTGTTACATATTGAAGGATATAAGGTTATTCTTGGTGTATCTCTCTAAGTCCCAAATATGTTTATATTTACAGAGCGTTATACGTGATAAATTTATTGTATGTGTAGAATCCCAGATGTTAGAAATTTCAGTGACACCCATGTTTATATACTGGGAACTGAAGAAATGTGCTACCATGATAAGGTGCATCTCAAATGGTTTCTCTCACCTTTGCATGCCTCTGGGAGAAGCTTCCTTTTCTGGAGCTAGATATTTAAGACTAGTAATAAGGAAGGCTTTGGTTTGAAAGGATGCTATGTGTGTTTTATACCTGTGTATGTGGCCTAAAAAGTATTATGATACATTTGTTTCTTGCTAAATATAACTCTTCTTAGAGGACAGCATTGCCTACTGAAGCAGTATCATATCATGGTATCATATTATAGAATGAATTACACCATTACAGAAAACACAGGCACTAATGAGTACCGAAGACTGTAAGCAGCACTGCCCGAGATTTTCTATTATAAAATCTTCCTTTGTTATATTCCGACTTGGCTGAACATTCACCATTTGAGGTAAAATTTTCCATGATGCTTGGCTGTCTCAGGCTGATAATTACAGTGCTTGTTTTGCTAACTTTTACCAAAAAAAAAAGCTCCTTCCTTAAATAGAGCCCTGTTCCCCTGTGAAATGAGTTCTTACATTAATTGACTGGCTTAGGACTTCTTTGATGGAAGAAACAGGAAAAAAATGTCAGTTCTCTGAGATTTGATACCAACATGGTGTATCAGCAAAATGCCACGAGTCTGACCATGTTATGGCTTTGAAGAAACCAGGTTGGCCTTGTCTGGCAGAGATGGAGTGACAGCAAGCACCGTAATCCTGTGGGCAGACTTCGCTCTGGGGTGCTGTGCCTACCTCCCACTCCCTCACCTTTGCTGCCCCCGGGTGCTGCTGCTGCCTGCAACACCTCCCCTTCCCAGTTTGGAGAGTGGGAGTCGCCTCCCCAGGCTCCTACGCTGAAATGACAGGAAATTGTTTTCTGGAGGGTGCCGCGGCTGCACGGTCAGACGCGGCCTTCACGACGAGCTCCCGGTGCTGCTCCAGCTGCCCCGACCACGGCTCGGGCTGTTGTGCGGGGGGCTCAGGGAACAGCCTGCCCGACTGCTGCAGCCGGGGAGAAGCTGTAGCGGGGGTCGTGCAGGCGGCGGAGCCGGCCCCCGGCCCTCCCTGAGCAGCCTGCCGCTGCGGCACAGCGAGTGTGCCGGGGCCGGCGCAGCTCCCTCCGCCCGGAGGGGCCCGGCCGTCGGGGCGTCTCCAGCCGGCGGAGCACCTGGAGAGCTGGCGGCCGGCGGCAGCAGCTGTGGCAGAGCGGGGCTGCCGAGCCAGCAGGCCGGGCATTCAGCGGCGGGGGCACCCGAGGGGCCCCGGCCCCGCGAGCAGAGGGGCGAGCAGGCTCCGAGTTATTAACAGCTTCCCTGGAAGCCGAGCCGGGGCCGCGGCCAGGGCAGGCAGCCAGCCAGCCCCGCATCCCGGGAGGCTTCCTCGGCTGTCTTCGCCCACCTCTTTTGCTCCATCCAGTGGTGACGAGCCATCTTGGAGCCTCCAGGCTTTGAGAGTGAAGCCGAGGGGCACAGGGCGCCTCAGCCGCCCTGCCCGTGTTTCCCGCAGCCCTCAAAGCAGACGCCCCCGCTCCTCGCTGGGTACCAGAGTGCCGGGAGCGCACACAGCCCCACTGTGGAGCCGTCACTCCCTCGAGGAACGGCTTCTTCTAGCTCTCAGCACCGCCCTGGCTGAAGGACAACATCGCTCCTTGTAGCCCTGGCTTTTCGTCTGACCGGCCGCCTGTCCAAGTCCTCCCTGGGGTGGGGGTGCTGAGGAAGGGGCGGCTGATTTCTCTGTCGCTTCTGGGATGGGACAGAGCAACAGGAGCCGGGGCAGGAGGGGCCCCTTCACTTCAGTCTGAGCCCAGCGGGGAGTGCTGGCTGCTGGAGTGATCCCAGGCCCCAGGTTTCCAGCTGTGTCCGAGGTGAAAGCAGCCTGCAGGGCCCCTCGACTACAGCCAGAGCAGCATGTCAGGTGCTTAAGATGCTCATCACTAAGGGCAGCATTTGGCCTCCCGTCATCTGTTTGGAATTTTCTTTTTTTTCCCCCTTCTTCTCTTCTTTCTCTTTTTTTTTTTTCCTAGTGTATTTGACATTCATGTCTATATTACCTACCAGTAAACCTGTATTCTCACAATAATGTACATGTTGCCTAAAAGAAATGCACATTGGCTCAGAGCAGGAACCCAGCAGTGAAGAGTGAGAACCTTCATCATCCCCACTCCACATTCTGTCCTCTCTTACCCAGGGGCGTTTTGATGCCACAGGATAAAAATAAATAAAAGCAAGTACTTCCACTTCCTCGGAGCAGAGCTGATATGGCAGTAGCTCACTGGATGAGAGCAGCTCAGACCTGAAATGCTTTCTTCTCTGTTGGGATCACAGCTTGAGCGTAGGCTTGTTGTGTCGGAATGGGCCTACTGTACCCAAACATCTGAGCTTTCTCCAGCTCCTAGAGGAACATTTTATACTCATTATACATGCAGCAGAATTTCAAAATATGTCCCTGGGACCAGAATGCAGGAGGAGGACATTAAAGGTTAGGAGGTAGTAGGGGAAAAGCAAAAGGAGTGAGTAATCCAGAGTTGCCTGATAACCCTTTGAGTCTTAGCCAGAATTAACCGTATTGAGATGTTGTGAAAACGGGAGATGTGCTACTTGACATATTGCTAACAAAGAGAGGTTTTCATTGCTTTAGGTACCTTCTAGAAGTAAAAAGCAAAGGATCAGCTCCACATCCCAGGTTTCAAAATGTTATGATCTAAGCACAGGATTCATCACTGCCACCACTGAGAGATCATACATCCTGGAGTGTCATGAGCCATCCATGATTTGTGTCATTGCAGAGGATGATAAATCACTGCTAAAGACATAACAAGCAGCATCATCGCTGCAATACAATAGATCATGATGCATCAAGATCTTTGCTAAAATATTATTTACAGTTAGCAGGGGCTTGGAATGGCAAAGCAGAAGCTGATATTAATCTTCCCTGTGTTGTGCCTTTGTGCACACTAAGGGCCCTCCCTGCCCTGGGAAAAATGGGATCTGTAACACTCGCTGATGCAATAGCCACTGATTGCATACACTGGGGCTGAGAGGGATTTTATATATAATCGTGTACATATATATATTTATGGAGAAAGGAGCGACAGCAAGAGCAAGTGAAGTCCCATTCCTCAAAGCTTATGCTGTTCAGAACCCATCTGTAAATGCAGACATGTAAAGGTCTCTGTTCCTTGCAGTAACCTTGAGGAGAGAATTTAGTCATAAAGCTTGAGGAGACAAGCAACGTACTTGTTTTCAAAAAAGCTCCAAAAGTCTGGAAAAGTCTTAGTTCTTCTAGCTCTCACCCTATTCAGCACATGCAAAGACTTAAATTAAGCTTTACTCCCCAAACTACTTTGGGAATCACTTTAAGGGAGGTGCTAAATTAAAAAAAAAAACCCAAAAAAACCACTGCTGACACAATTAATGTACTGGGGGGGTTTGCCTTAAAAATAAAATTATTCAAAAATGCCATGCCCCCCAAAACGCAAAAAAACCCCAAACCCAGACAATTCAAACTTCTGAAAACTACTACCAGCTATTTTTATAGGAGAGTCTCTGGAAACAGACTCTCACTCTGTCAATCCAGTCAAGTGTTTCTGAGGCACTGGGGACTGTGAGTTATTTCTCTTTCTTATGCAGGACATTGCTGATTTAGGTCACATCAACAGGACTAACAGTTCCATTTAAAGAAATGCTGAGATGGATAGTAAGTTGGGCTTTTTAAAAAAAAAAATACTTCCTGCTGAAAGGAAATCTGCATTTCTAAGCTGTTGATGACCTTTTTGACAACAAAAAAAATCTGTAATGCTTTACAAGAGTCTCCCCAACTCCAGCCTTACCCTGTCAGTGGAGGAATATTATCCCCCTTCTGCCATCCTAAAGACAAAAGACACAAGTAAAGTGCCTTTCAGTTTTATATCAGTTACTCGTCCTGTGTTTGCTTCATGATGTGAAGCTGAACCCTCCCACAGACTTTAATTGAGTTAAATCATTGCCAGAACCTTTCAGGCTCCCTCTCGCACACCCTTCAATGTGTGCATCTCTGATGAGGCATGTGAGCAGAGACGCGCTCCCAGGACATCTGGGCAGCAAGCCACCTACCTGTGGGCTCGAAATATTTCCATGAACTATATTTCACTTGAACATTTCTTTCCTGTTTAGACAATCATCAAAGTTGGGGAGGGGAATAAGGAGGAGCCATGAGCAATTTACTGGAATATATACAGGCATTCCCCAGATTTCCCATCCTCCTCCTTAATTGGATATTATCCCTCATTAATGACTCTGTGAGAGCCTGTAGAGTACTAATTGTCTGCAGTTCCTCTCTCTGTCCCTCCCCTCTCCCCTCACAGAGATTAGTCTTTTGTTCAAGTTCATGAAGTTTAATTTCTGTTCCTCTCACTGAGATGGGCAGCACATCCAACCTTTGTTCCACCAGAGCCCTCAGAACCTGGTGTCACCTCCCTGGGATGCTGTCTTAGGATAAGGGGAAAACCCAAAACCTCCTCCTGCTTCATTGTCAGTCACCAAAGCCCAGCTATGCCGGTGCCCTCACTGCAGTCCAGCATAGCTGGGACCTGCTGCCATCTTGCACACCCACCATATTCCTGTTTCGTGTCTTGGGCAGGTCGAAACCCAGAAGGAGAGTCAGAAGTTACCTAAGCCTGTCAAAACAAGCAGAGGCCGGGTGAACATTTGCAGCATGTCACCTCCATTTATCTTTTGAGGGGTTTGTGTTCTTCAAAGTGAAACAGCTAATCCCAGAAGAACAAATAAACAAACAAACAAAACTTAATTTAAGCGCCTATTAATCAAGGACTGATGTGAAAAACAAATGGTTTTGGATGGCTGAATTATTTTGCATAAATGGCTGCCTTGGTAAACTTTTGGCTGGTTTTTGGCATTTTTCTGACTGGTATCTTGCTAGGATATTGTAGGTCCATATATTTAAGGGATGAAACCCAGTAAGCCTTCTACTGGCACTAACAAATCCCCTGACACGATTTTGGGTGTGATAGCCTGTTTTGACTTACAGTCTACTTGGTCAGGGCCAGGGAGCGTTCCTGCCATTGTCCCCCTCGTTGCTCTGGAGATGCTGGTCCCTGAGGCTCGTCCTTGTTAGTCTGCAGCGCTGCCGGGAGCCATCGGGCTGTGACCCCAGAGCCTGGCGGAGCCCTGCCAGCTCCGGCCATTCCCGCAGCCCTGTCCCGGCACTGCAGGCACTCAGGGAAGTGGGTGTCCTTTCTCTTAGACCTTATCTGGGATTTCTGCCATGCCTGTGAAACACAGCCCAGCCCTCCTGTCCCTGTTGCTTTTGTGATGGGAATACTGAAGCCAAAGGCTGGGCTGTGTGGGGAGGCAGGGGGACTTACACTGGTGTTTTCAGCAGAGTTAAAGTGTCACTGCCTGCTTTCTGCTATCCTGGACACCTGCTAGCAGGAATCACAGATACACTACCTGTGCTTACTTTTCCCCCTCTCCTGAAACTCTCCTGCTGCTACAGCCACAGGCTGTCTTGCTACTGCCTGCAGCCAGCACAGACTGATACAGACCTTGGCAGTGTGCAGGGAACATGACTGTGTCTTTTAACCACTGCTACCCAGGGAAGCCTCACTTTCCAACAAGCATAAGATGACTTGAAGGCAGTTCTTCAGGAAGACCTTCTATAATAGGAAATCACATCTTGAAAAATGAGCAAACCTTTTAAAAAAACCAAAACCATAGAATTGTTTGCTATCTTTCTGCTAGCAAAACCGAACAGGTGAACGTGATGTTAAGCTATTTGTCCCAGGAGCTACAGGCTCTCCAGCCACTAAGTCAGCCTGAAGTGGTTCAGTGTCCAGGTCATCCCAGGACACTGACAAGGTGATGGCAAATGATCTGGCTCCCATCCGGAGGCCTCATGTTTCAGGCTGGTCTGTCTGTCAGGGAGGTCCTGCCGGTGCCTTGTGGCTATCCATCCGTTCCACCTCAGCCAAGGTCAGCCCTGCCCAGGCTGCAGGCACACCTGCCACTTGGTCCCTGGTTTCCAGCCCCAGCATGGCTCCTGCCCCAGCTGCCAGGTCTGTGCTCCATGCCTAGTGCTGAACAGGTCTCATGAGCCTTCCTCCTCGCCTTCCAGCCCCTGGCCACAGGGTGAGACCGCAACCAGAGCACTCACAGCTGCTTGGGCTTCATCCCATGCTTCCTGGGATCTGTCTGCTCCCCAAACTCTCATTCTTAGGACAGTGACATCTGGGCTGACCATTCTACTTTTGCCTGATTCAGATGAGTAGAGAGCTTATTTTTCTGAAGATGACAGACAGAAAGGCAGACCTTCCTCGCACACATTCCAGCACTGCCTCAGTTCCAGCGGTTCGGGACACCTGGAGCAGGAGCATTAGTTGTCCTCACACTCATCCTGAGAAATATAGGACAACAGAGAGTACATGGTGGTTAGAAACTCTGCTATAAGGTCTGACCCATTTTTGTCCTCTGAAAGCAATCTAACATCTGCTCTCAGTATTTCTGTGTGCCATTTCAGAAATATCTTTGGAAGAGCACTGCTAATTCATGCCCTGCCTACTTTCTAATTGTATTATTTCAGTCTCTAGTTTATATATGCTTGGGGATGGATCTTTACATAAACTAAAACTTCCACTGAATATTATCTTGGACATAAATTCAGTAGCAAAATGGACTTGCACCTGGCACTTAAATCTCAGCTCGGTCCATCTGTCCTGCAGATCCTGCTGCAGCTAAGTGGGAAAAAATTTTTGTTGCTCTGTGCTGTGGCAGTTTTTTGGAGGCTCTTCGAGGTGGTGAGGAAAAAGGGCTTGGAAAAATGTCTTCCATTGCTCCTCAACCACTGCAGGCAGCAGGCAAGCCAGACCCATGGGCTCGGTGGGGCAAGGGAAGGAGAAGCAATGGAGATGCCAAACGTTGGTTCAGTGTCAGGACCTGGAACTGATGACCAGAAACCCCTGTGGTTAGCCACCAAGGGAGCCTCTTCAGCAGTGCACAGTCAAGAGGCAGAGGGGCTTGAGTCCACGTATCAGGGGGTCTTTCACACCCTGGAAGAAGACGACAAAATCCCTGTAGATCCTCTGTGCCAACATGAGGTCTGGGAGGCCTGATGGCTCTCAGAGGCCACTGCTAAAACTCTTCTTTTGTTTCTGAGAGAGACGTTTTTGTTCTGTGAGTATTATCTGCCAACAAATATTCTTCTAATTGGAGAGTCATCAAAAATGCTGGCTCTGCTTATTTTAGAGTCCATCTTTGACCTTTACCACTGTGAAATACTTCTACTGATTTTCCACCAGAGGCTATAAAACATCTGGCCTGACTGTGCACCAAATAGCTGGAATTTTCTAGCCATTTCAGTTGGTGGCATTGACCCCAAACAACACTTTATCTGCACCATTTATGAGTCCCCTGGAAGCTGTGGGGCCTGAGATGCTGGGGGAAGCTTGATCCATTGAGCAAACCCAGTCCACGCCTGGGAGAATGGAGAAACCTGATTTTGGAGGAAGAACTCTGGTCTTACATTGCATAATGCAGCAGCCTTCAAGGCAGGGCAGTGAGATTGAAGGATGTCTGCCCTTGCACACCCCCTTCCCGCACCCACTGTCACTGCTGCGTGGCAAAGCAATGGGAAAAGGCAGGAGAGATGTAGATGGCCAGGCAGGGTGACACCAGCTCCCCCTCAGAGGCTGTGTTTCACTGCCGCTGCCACTGTGCCCCTGCCTCACCAAAGCCCTCAGGGGCCCTGAGCAGCACAGAAGGGAGCCAGGTGCAGGGGTTATTTACTCGGACAAACAAAAGCAGTGACTTTCGGCAGGCCTGGGAGCAGTGGCGAGGAGAAGACACCTGCATGTCAGCAGGTGGGCTCAGCTGCTGCAGTGCTGCACTTGCTGCAGCTGCAAGAGGCACATCACTGCCTTGGCTCAGGGTACCCCCCAAAATACGCAACCAGCAGATGGTGCCTTGCCCCACACCCTCGGTTTCTGACTCTGTCCCTTCCCCTCTCTTCTCCACAGACCATGGGGCTGCTGGCTGGTGAGGCTGGAGAGGACTGGACATCATTTCAATGTAATTTTCTTGGAGAGCAAACAGCACTTGACCTTGTTTCTCGCTTGGTGGGCTGCCAGGAAGGTCAGCTGCCCAGCGACGTTTCTGGTGGTGGCAACCATAGCGGTGAGGCATCGCAATATCTTCAAACTCACATCTAATTCCCTGTGTTTTCTGCTACAGATGAATAGACAAAAGACCTCCTGGGCAGAGAGGGGGGCCCTGCTCCACCGGAGTCTGGATTTTTCACTGTCAGCCAAGCAGAGGATCCAAACTCCAACAATGAGCTCCCCGCTCCAGACGAAAAACATTTATAACCTCTCCAAGCCAGGCTCTGGCAGGGCAATACAAACTGTGAGCTCCACAAGCTAATGACCTTGAAAGTATCCATTTATCTTGGCCTTTCCCCCCAGCTTGAGATGCCACAGAAAATGTGAGGCTTGCTTTCTTCTTTCCTTTATTTTTTTTCTTTTCCTTTTTGAGCAAGAGGGATGAATATTCAGGGAATGCAGGCAATATGGAAATTGCTCAGTTTCACTTTTCTGGCTGGATCTCAGCACTGAGACCCCCGTGGAAATCAAGACTGAGGGGGGCAATTGGTCTGGGTATTCTAGGAGGGCAGTCTGTGGCAAAGGGACATCACTGCTTTGCCTCCATTACCTGATTGCTCCGCCCTGGCTCTTCCTTCGTTAATCTTCATCAATAAACAATATTTACAACCAACAAAACCCAATTCTTTGAGCCTGTTGTTCTTATTCACTAAAGGCATCTCATAACTTGGTGTGATGTGACAGCCTGAACTGCATTAAAATCCAGACAACAGGTTAGAAACGTCCCTGGAACAAATGGAGCTGGTGCACTGTAAATGTTATTTCCTCAGGGAGAGCAGTGACTCCCTGGAGTGTTTTACTTTTCAAAGTCGGTGTCTGTTTTCTATGCATTGCCACTGTATGGAAGCCATTGCTTGCCACAGCAGGGTGCTCCCTTTTTTATGGGATATACAACTTGGGTGTAAAATAATCCCACATCATTTCCTTTGGTGTTTGGTACAGACAGCTTAAAGTGAAAAGGGAAGTCAGGGAAGTCACACAAAGCAGCTGACAATGGGCACAGGCAGAAGCTGCTACTAAGAAACATCCTCCTACTTAGACGAAAAAAGAAATATTTGCCAATATGTTTTCTGATTGCTGAATGTTTTAGTCCTCTTACAGATGTGGTGGGATCCAGCCACGTTATTTGCAGTTATCCTGCAGCAGATCTGGCTGCTGCTCTGCAGATACTCCAACACCTGTGGGCTGGGGCCTGCCTCTCACCTTTGTTCTCAGCCAGTAGAGCTGTCAGCTGGGACGAGCATTTGGGCTCCAGAGAGAATTTGCTGGCTGCTGCCTTTGAAGCAAGCACCAGCTCGTGTTTCCATTTCAGGCATACATGTAATGTACATCTTTGCTTACTGGGCACACTGCAATGCAATCCAGCCTCAGGAATTCTTGGCTTCCCTCTGGATTTTGATGACTTTATAAAAGGTGGTGTTGCACTGAAGGGGTCCACGGTAGTCATCTCCTGACTCGCTGCCAGCAGGATGGAGACTCATGGTGACTTAAAGAACAGAAGTTTTATTCCAGGAGACAGACACCCAGAGATGCTTGCCCAGTGCCATCACCAGACACGTGGATGGAGGACCAGACGTACCAGGGACACAAGACCCAGTGTGACCCTGCATTGCAGGTAACAGCTTCCCATGGGCTCTCCTGTGTTTTTTGGCAGGCCAGGGAGGTTGAGCCAGCTCCTTGTACTTCCTTTGTTCCGCCTCAAGTGCCTGGCTCACCAGGTGCTGAGCATACACCCTGGATCAATGGATAAGGCTCAGTTCAGCCAGATATTTCAGCATCAGCTTTAAGCAAGCAATTAAAAGTTTGCCAGTATTCAGGGAACTACTTCAGGGGACTGGCACAACCAGATTGTATTTAGCTTGAATACAGCTATCAGAGTCAGGCTGCTTTAAAAGTATCTTTATGGTACGCAGATTTAACTATTTTTTAAAAAATAAAAATCCCATCACAGTAAAAGAAATGCCAAAGCCTTTCTGAAGCTCCTTAACACAGTGAATAAGAAATCAGAGTTGATTTACATAACAGAGATACACATACGTATGTATACGTGCGTGTACATTTGCATGAAAAGCATTTGCAGAGAATTCTAAAAATAGAAGACATTTCAGAGGTTTGTAGGCAAGTAAATCCTTTATGTTTTATTGCTTCCCTCCAATTAATAGTTTAAATTAAAACCCAGTCCTTCTGTCTTCTACAATCTGCAAGCCAGTGAACCACAGACTTTCCTGCAAACACCTCCTTCTAATTCCTCCACTGAAGGAGCAACCAGGAACTCCCACTGCCTCCAAAATGAAGGTCAGTAAAGGAGAGATGCCTTTGTCTCTAGTCTTGCAGTTCTCCTAAAATGAAATTCACCCCTTAATTTGAAGGGCAATTTTCCTCCAAGGAAGGTAGGAAAATGATAATAGTTCCCTGTGAAACACTCACTATTTTAAGATGAAAATGTTTGGAGCTTTGAGGTATCCAAGCAGAAATGGGAGGAGGCTGGAAACCAGCTCTTGTGAACTGTGTGCTCCAAATACTTGAAATGATGCTTAACCTCAAGCTTAGGCGAACCCTTACTGACTCAGGTGGAGTGGCTCCTGCTTCATGCTAAGCGTATGTTCAACTGCTCCTCTGGGTCAGGGCCCCAATTAGCACACCAAGATCTAATTTTATTCTCAGCTACAGCTGCATAAGACTATATTAAGCAAACCACTTTATACCAGTAAAAAGAAATTAGATTAAGCTTTGGCTCGGGGTAGAAAGGGAGAGCACGACATAGAAAAAGGTATCTTGTTGGATGTTATTGCCTCTGTTATGTTCATACCCTGATAGCTCTTTGTCCTCTTAAAACATCTCTGCTCCAACCTCATCTCTCTCAGACCAGTCTAATTTCTTCTGTAAAACAGCCTCTCAGCAGAAAGTGTTTGGAAGCCAGTAAGAAAACACCGTGACCACAGATTCCCCAGTTCCTAAAACAAAGCCTGTTAGCTAAAATCTACACAAATCCATAGGTAAAATACATGTCCTGCGCTTGTGTCCATGAGTAACCACATTAGTGTCACTGTAATCTCTATTATTTCATCCTTCCCTTCTCCATCAAGCCCTTTAGACCTTGATCCCACTACTTCAGACATCAGGTCATGTTACTCACAAATAAAGCCCGTTGACTTCAGCTTAGCTTAAGTGTGTTCTTACAGCCCCTGTTAAGCAAAGCACCCCTTTTAGATGAGCTACACTAAATTATCCAGAATTACACTAAATTATCCACTTACAGATAAATACATGCTTTGGTGTTTTCCTGAACAAAATGAACTTAAACATGAAATCAAGATTATGTCTGAGAATCTTCCCCACCCAAGGTGCAACCACTTTGGAAGATCAGCCCTTAAATTTTATGTACCCCAGAACGGGCAGCTGCCTTCTGCATGCCAGCTTTAAAGCACTTCACACGCTGCTGGATCTACAAACTACAGCTGGTGCTAAAGTATTTAGTTTGCCTGTCATTTGCACCTGTAAAAATCAGGGGTAAATCCAGGACAGATTAGTAATGGGAAGTGAGATGCTGGCCAGCTCAGTGCTCCCAGCTTTCCTGCTTAGTGGGAGCTGTGGCAGGACTGGGAGATCCCCACAGCACAACAAGGCCACCAGGTTTGGTCAGGGGCCCCAGAAGGCTCAGGGTTGGCTTCGGCCAAGCATCCAGGAGCTGATATGTGTGATGCAGTGTCAAACAGGTCCCAGTGACTCCCACTGTGCCTGAGAAGTGATGAATGCCCAAGTTAAAGCTGACATGTGGTTTACCCCAATCTGTAGCAGAAGCACTCTGATTTTTAAAAATATAATTTTGTCTTCATACAAGGAAAGTAGGAAAAAACAGCATGAACAGAGGCACACTTTAGGATGAATAAAGCAGAGTTCTTGTTTGAAGCACTGGCAGGAGCCCAGCATCTCTCAGGGCCAGGCACTGGGGTCAGTCCTGTCTGGCTGTCCCTGCCAGGGAAGGACAAGGAGCTTTAAATGTCACTAAATATGGTTAATTTTTTTTTTTCTGTTAATGACTTACCTTTTTTTTTTTTTTTAATTTTTTGCAATTGGCATTTGTGGTTGTGCTATGCAATATAAGCCAGAGGGTTTGTAGAATTACTGGTAGGACAGCGTCGATGTGGCAAGCCAAAAGTTTGAAGAAAAATTCATGCATGCAGGCTCCTAAATATGGATCTACATGGTTATTTTCAGCCAGAGTCTTGCACATCCATAGTTCTGGGTTAGAAAACATAAGCCCCAGGTGAAATGCATTTGGAGGATCTCTGCCATCTGATGTGAATGAAGACCCCTGTCACAAAGTCATCTGTATGACCTACTTGCTTCTCCCCGCTAAGGAATTGTCCAGGATTCATGTAACAACTTCAAACTCAGGCACATTCCTCGAGCTGTGTGAGGAAGCTTGCACATTGCCTGACCACATTATATCTGCCTCTAGGCAGTGTTATCACTCCTTCCCTTCCATATGCTTAAGCAGAATTTTTACAAAAATAAATGAAATACATATGTACATTATGCAAAGAGTGTTCTTGAGCCGTGCTATATTTGGTTTTGCATGATACGTATCCAGCGTGTAGACCATTGGCACTCGTTTTTTAACTGTTAGAGATAAGCAGAGTCACAGTAAGCTATAAAAGAGTGTAAAATATGCAGGGCCTGATTCTCCGGCTCGCGGAGGCCCCTTTACATCACGCTGGCACTGCGCTGGAGTCTAAAAGCAAATGCACATGTGACTGGAATCCACTTTCAGGCCCTTTTATACTGCCAAAAGAGCTTAAAGTTGCCTGAATTCAAATGAGACTCAGATGCTTGTAGTACAAGCCGGTAGCCATCATTAAAATCTTCATTAATGCTGCTGCCCCTCTGCCCTCCGGCAGTGGGGTGAGCAGCAGCAGTCGACCTTGGGCATGAGGAGATGCTGGAAGATTGGGGAACACTGTCCCTGTCACCATCCCTGGGGTGACGGGGGTGTTCCTGGAACCAGACACGGTGAGGTGGATGCAGTGGATGCCACCACAGGCAGGGAGATGCAGGGACAGATGAACAAGGGCTGTGTGGGCAGCTGAACAGGGAGGAGTATGTGGGGCTGAGCACCCCACTTTTCCTGACGGCTCCCTGTCCAAACTGGGATCCATATCGCCCGAGTCTCCCTTTTCATGGCTGGTTTTCCTCCCTACAAAGAGCTGACACAGAACAAGCTGTATGTACAAGTGCAGGTACACCCGCCCTTAGTTTTAATCATTCAGCGCCAGCCAAAGTGGGAGGGACAGGAGGGCTCTGCCACCTTCCCGCTCTCCCTATGGCAGCCGCCTCCACCTCGGCCCAGGTTGGATCCAGCCACCCACCGTGCAGGCTCTGGCTCCGAGTGCCTCGCCCCAGGGCCCAGACACAGCCGCTTCTGCATCCAGGAGGGAAACCAGAGCTGCTGGCTCGTTGGCTCGTGACTGGCGCACAGATCACCAGTTCATGACTCTCTCCCGTGAAAAAAAGTTGGTTTGCATTTAAAGTGTTGGGGGAAAGGATTTTTTTTTTTCCTTTTCCAATCCCCAAAGTCACATGGCCAGACTATTTTAAACATTCCTGGCTATTCCCCCATGCACCAGCTCCCTTGGCTGGCACTGGGGTATTCTCGAAGCTCGGGTAGGAGAGTAAACTCTGCATGTATAATTTATCCATTGTAAAGGATGCAAAATCTACTGGGAACAGGAGGGGATAAGAAAGAGCGAAGACACTTGTGGATGCCAAGAATTCCAAGTGCCAGACCTTGCTAGCGCTCTTCCAAAATGGAGGGTCCTACACGGCTCCCGTTTAGCTAGAGCTGAGCCTAGCCTTGCCTGCTGTGTTGAGATTTGGCAGGCTGCAGCTCGCCATTGTTGCGAGCTCTGATCCAGGCGGCGGTGCCAAGCCTTCCCTCCGGCTGCAGCCCTTCCAGCGCGCGCTAATCCCCCAGTATCTGCCTCTCCCAGATCCAGCAGGGACACCCTTCCGAGCTGGGGAGGGAGCGGGGAGAGCCCTCTCTGCAGACACCCCTTTCCCGGCAAGCTTCATGAAGAAGCCCTATTTGTTAACCCTAACAAATTGCCACTATCAATATAGCAGAGCATTACAAATAAGCAGGAAATCCACTCGCCCCTGGCTCCAGCGCTGGGCAGCTCAGCGCTCGCTCTCTCACCAGGGAAAGTGAGGACGGCACGGTGAAGCCTAACTTCTCATGCTATCTTCAGTTTGCAGTTTCTCCCCTATTAGCCTGCCTGCATGGGGAGAGCTCACAGGAGACACAGGTCGCTTGCTCTGCCCAGCCATGCTGTGGACAGTGTCAAGGCAGTGCCGTGGCTGCAGCCAGTGAGGGGTGTTCATCCCAGCATTCCCAACAAGAGCGGGTCAGGAGCTCTGCACTACCAGGCAGCGCCCCAGCACCTGAGCCCCTCTCCCCTCCCTGCACGTAGGACAAGCACAGCAGGCAGCTGCCCCTTCCCTTCAGCAGAAGCACTCAGGGCCCATGAAAGCTCTCATTGAGGGCAGGAACAAGGGAGGCCACAGCCCCCAGGCACCTGCAGAGGGACCACCCTGCAGCCCCAATCCACAGTTGAGGCCAGCCCTCGCTGGGGCTCGGCCTTCGTAGCCATGGGGGCTCCAATGCCATGGTTGTGCAATTGCTGTAATTGTTTAGGTTTTAATTTTTAACCCCATTCAACACCGGCGTTGAACGGGATTTTGCAAAGTGTGAATTTTGCAAACGCAAGAACTAAGCTCTGGATGCTGTCCCCACACCCTGGCTGCCATCCCAAAGAAATTCCTGAGGGAAGGGATGAAACAACCTCCCACTGCATCCCAAACTCATTTAGGAGCAAAACAGGGTCCAAGGCACTCGGCCTTCCTGCCAAGCCCTCTGCTTATTCCTGCAGGGTGGCCTGAGCCTGGTGCTTTGTGCAAGCCACAACAGGGTCCTGCCTGTGGAGTGGGAAAGCATGGGCTGCCTGGCACCCCAGCAGGGAGGCAAAGGGCCTGTCACGCGTGCCACAGTGCTGCAGTAGCTCCAGCCCTGTGTGGGGACAACCCACATCTGGGCTACATCAGAGCAGCTTCAGGAGCTGGTGAGGAGCCCCCAGGGAAGTGACCCCTCTGCACCATCAAAGCCCTTGACCTTGAGCAGGATGGAAACAGCCCATGTGAGTCATTTTCAGAGAAAAGGGTTCCTTTTGCAAAAGGGGTATTATCTCAGAGCAGGCTGTGCTAACCTGTGTCCACAGATGTTTGAAATTTTAAGACCAGAGTGCTGCTGGTCTGATCACAGGGGTGGAGTTGGGTTGAGGCTACTCCAAGCCACCGGTGGCTTCCCTCCTGGAGGGGTTCAACCTCCCTGTCCTAGCAGGCCCAAAAACTGCCTTTTCCATCTGATGTATCACCATCTCCCCTCAGCAAAGCATCTGTTTTTTTCTAGCACAACCACCAAGATTCCCCAACGTGTGAAGCAGTGGCTTTGGCCACATCCATGCTCCATGGGCCTGCCTGTTAGCACGTGTCCCAATGTTTTAGACAGTTCATGGGTGTTGTAGGTGGAGTGGGAGCTTCAGACAAAGTTTAAGTAAAGAAGCCCTGCTGCTGAGTCACAAAGTGCTGAGAGGACCCCCCTGCTTTCTAAACTCGTTCTCAGAGAGAGGAGCCTAGCAGTAGCTATATCTGATCTTAGCCTCAGACTGTCAATGGTTTAAGTTTTATAACTTTGTCCCACAAGTTGTAATGATGGCAAATCAGATGTATTTATAAAAGACGAGTCATTTATTAAGACAAGTGAACAGCCAGAAGATCTTAATCAGAATTACTTACTACACAGTGTAAAAGCTAAAAAATACTAGTCAACTATAGTATAACATAAATGGTGTAGTGCACTATATTAAAGCAATTGTGTTAAAACAATTATATTAAAGCTAGCAATAGAAACATTAAGTTGAGGCTGATGTATCTCACCACACTTCTCTTCGTGGAGTACTTCATCTTTCTCTCAATCCCTAAGAAGGAACCATGGAGACGTGTCCCAAACCCCATGGGAGAAACTCCACACTTCCCACTTCAAGAAAAGGATGTGGAAAAATCTAACTTATATGAAAGCAGACTGGACTTTTATAGCATAAAGAAGTTGGCTGCCAGTCACAGGCCTCCAGGTCAGTTTAGCAGCTTATCTGTCAAGTCTTACTTCAAAGGGACAGATGTGTGTTTGAAGCTGGTAAGCCAGACCAGCCTTTTAGCATATTCAACACCAAAAAATACCACTATGGCACCACTGGTAGCTCCCACAGAGAGCTTGGATTGCATTGTCTTCTGACCAAATTCCAGGCCAAGCAGATCAGCTTTTTCAGGGCAAAGCATCCTGCTAGAACAGGAAGCTGTGCTGCAAATGAGGCCATGCTGCACCTCTTTAGCCCTGCACACGTGGCCCAAGATCAGCCTCAGTGCCTGCCAGGGTGCTGGTGCCAGGGTGCTGACTTTGGCCTGTCCCCAGACAGTGCAGAGGGGGCTCCCCTCCACGGGGTGCCGAGGACAGTGGGGGACCCCCTGCCCCAAGCACTTCACTGCAGGGCCTCCCTCCAGCCCTGCTGCTCTTACCTCGCCACTGGGAAAGCCTTCCCACATGTTTCTGCTGAGTCGCTTCAAAGCTCTTCGCCTAATGTCCCCAGGTTCCTCTTACTGTGGGAGTCAGTGTTCCTGGACTACCCGTGTCTGTCTTGTGCTTACCAGGGAGGCCAGGCAAGGCAAGATAATGATTTTTATTGTCTTATTTCACTTGGATAATCAGCAGTAAATCTATGAACTAAACAGAGCAGCACCTCTGAGTCTAAACTCTGCAGTCCAGCTTCCAGTGGGACAGAAAGGGGGGCTTAGCAATTAAAAAGAACTTGCTCCATAAAGAAAAACAAACAAAAGCAATTTGAATGAGTCAAACAGCCCTCTTGAAGAAAGGCAGTCTGCATCCTTCAGGAAGGGCAAAGCACTATCTCTACACAGCCTGGCTGAACCCTTAATTGCAGGCTGTCAGGTACCATACATCTCCAACCTTTCTGAAGTGCAGGAGGTGGTGTGATGGGAATGGATAACACACAAACATCATAGGCTGGGCAGAGCGATGGAAAGACGATGTGTAAGTGCTGGGCTCAGCCCCAGAATATTCCTTCTTACCCAGGTGGAGAGGCCACAGTCTGCAGGATGTCAGCAGAGTGGGGCCATCCCTACAAGGTGTAGGGGGTTCACAGATAAAGCAAGTTAATTTCATCTAATGGTCAGGAGCCAACTAACTAAACTTAAGTTCCCTTAGAATTTCCATTAACGGCTCATGAGAAATCAAAAATCCCCAACAGCCTCTTTAAAAAGAGAAGGAATAACCAATAAAATTACAAATTAGACCAATCTAGAGAAATATGCCTTTGTTTGCTGACTCAGTGGAAGCCAACTGAGCATCTTCTTGAGCAGAAAACAGACAATAAACGTCATCTTGAGAGATTCTCCCAGATGTTGGTTAAAGTTGAGTTTGTAGCAGGACCTATTGAAATCTCTGTTGTAACTGTTTATTGTACAAGCTGCACTTCAGAAAAAAAACTGCACTGTGAGTCCCATGAACATAATGACTCATGGTAAAAACAGTGAGCATACAGAGGGGAACAGCTCTCAAAGGGCAGCCTCTAAATGATGTGCAGCCCCAGGTTGGTGAGAGCAATCTCACCTTCTGTGAGAAAATGTCCCATTTTGGAAGCTCTGGTGGGTTTTGTGCAGGCAAGATGTGGAGGGGAGCAGGATGGACAGCCCTCCAAAGCACAGACACTCTGCTGTCACCAGGGACCCACTCCAGCAGGTCTGTGCAAGCCTGGCTTAAGAAAATACATAAAGAAGGACAGGGAGTGCATGTTTGTGGAAGGCCACCACAGTGAATAGGCCTGGAGACTGTGTGACCACAGCAGCAGCTGCCAGGGAGGTCTTTGGCCAAAGCCCTCATCACCCTGTGGAGCTCTGCAGCACTCTGGAGCCCTGCAGAGATGGAGCCAACATGGAGCTGGAAAACCAGACATCCTCATCATTGTCATCTTCTTGGGATGCAAATATAGCGTATGTTCATTCCCAAATTCACAAAAGGAATGTTTACAGATTGCAAAGCCTTTTTGTATCATGTTTGACTGACAGTTTATAATTTCCATTGAGTGATACAGTGTTATTCAGATTGCCTGTGCTACTAATATGCTTTCAAACCCCCACATTAATTGTCTTTGTATAATTGTAATCCATTATTTTTTATTTTACCAATTCTGTGCTGTTCCTTGCCTCCTGGCAATATTCATTGCAACTCACTTTCCATTCTTCTGCTGATGTATGTAAGTCCACCTAACATAAACACTGAGATTCCCAGACACATCATGATCAATGTGGGAGTGACTAAAGTTGGAAGGAAACCATGAAACCTACCTCTTCTGTTGGCCACCTGTGAAGGCCACTCGTGCAGACATCCAGTGTCCAGGGAAGACTCCACAGCATCTTGTCCCTTATTAGTGAGCAGGTTCCCTTCTTCATTTATATGTGTGTGCAAATATTCATATGTAGGCACACTTCCACACATAACCCTCACAAACATATTTCTTTAAAAATATATACACATAACTTCACTTTTATTCCCTTCTAATCAGGTTGGGCACAACCTCTTAATCCTTTGAGTTTAGAGATTTGGGCATTTAAGAAAATATCTTTCAGCAGTAACAATTAACATTTTTCTTGTTTTCTCTGCCAGGTTATTCAGCCCATAATCTCTATGAATGTAAGCATGAAATGTCCGTAATTAGTACTGGGTTTTAACTTTTTGCACCAAAAAAAAATGAGGTCACGATCATCTGGTACCTAACCAGCTGCCAACTTTTATTTCCATTATCCATTTCTCCATGTCTCAAGATGGCACCCAATGCAGGACCCCTCTGGGAGCAGCAGGCAGCAGGGCCACCTGACTTAGGAGATGTTCTTTCCCAATGCCCAGACCGCCCGCCTCCACTTGGGCACGGCAGGAGAGGACCTGCAGAGGCTTCCCCTGCACTCAGCTGTGCTCAGCCATGGCCATGCCAGTTTGGCAGTGCCTGTGGGGCTGCCAGCACTCACCTGGTTTGCAAGGCAGCAGCCACCATGTCAAGCCCTCAGGCCCTCCATGCCCTCCCTGGCAGGGCAATCTGGCCCCAAGGATCTTGGTGGGAAAGGTTTGCTGCCTTCCGCAGACTCCCAGCATGGCTGCTTCCCTCGCTGTGCTCCAAGTGAGGAGCGAGACTCCTCTCCCCTTTCATCCCTCAGCCACAGATATCTGGGGGCTGCTGGGCAGCTGGCAGGCACCGGACTGACACCTGTGTGCCAGACCCATCCAGCTGTGCCCATGACACACCAACCATCTGCGGCATTTCTCACTGCTGCTGCCAGTTTCTTTCCCTGGGGCCAGCTGGGAAGGGAGATGGGGTTGGTGGGAGAGAGGAGCTACAGTGACATTTTCTAACAATGCTTTGCATCCAAATTGATTTTCTCCTGTTGTCTCCTTGCACGGGGCAGGGCTCACAACTATTGTGACCCAAGGGTGCCCGGCCCAACGGGGCCGGATGCTGAATGCTCCCTCCAGGCCCTGGGGCTGTGTCGCGGGGCATTCCTGGTGGCTCCTTCCAGGTCAGCAAGGGTTTCCCATGCAGATAATATGGCCAAGATCCCTGGTGCAGCTCCCCAACACTTTGCACGGCTCAGGCACTCCAGGGATTCACTGTGTATTTTGTTTTCCCTGCCTTGCCCTGCTTTATGCCCAGGACAGTCAATGCCAGCAGTAAAACTTCCCCTGACTTTGCAAGGACCGGCTGTGGGTTCTGGGCTCTGGGTGGGCAGCAGAGGAGAACATAGCTCTTCAGACCATAGCTCTTCTGAATTAATTTTGGAGTCTCACATTGACTGGAAACTGAGACCTACATGATTTTCCTCATCTTCAAAGACTCGCAGGAAATGAAACAGTGATTGATCAGGAGCGTGCTCTTGGAGATTTGATAGAAAAACAATTTGTGACTGTATTGAGGGCCTCTGACCCACCACCTGGCATGCACAAGGCCTCTCTCTTGGCATGTGGCTCCCAGGGTGGCCACTCTCTGAATGTGCACCTCTCACTTGGGCACATGACCAGGCAACTACAAAGGGCCTTGCAGAGAAAGGAGGATACTCCAGGAAGTGCAAGATGTGGATACCTTGGTGCGAGCCAGGCGAGCAGTCACAGCGTGTACTGGCAGCGTCACCATGGCCTTGCTTAACCCCTCTCGGAGCAAGGCTGGCTGGTAATTAAAGGGATGCTGGATGCCAGTGAAGCTGGGGATGTTGCTGCTGCTCTGCATCAGTTCAGTGGAAGATTTAACAAAAAACACCCTCGGCTGCTTCACTGCATTTCCTGCAGCAGAGGGGTTCACCCCTCACTGCCATGACCTGCCCTCCCATCGCTCACCACATGTTGGGGCACAGAGAGGCGTTTGCAGGCACAAGATCCCTGGAAAGGACAGATGGGAGCAGCCAGAGCAGCACTTAAGAACCTGTTTCTCCCCCAATGGGAACCCTCAAGTCTCCAATGCTTTTCCACAAACTCATCCATGGCCCAAAAATTCTGCATCCTGCTGCTGCTTTTGCTTTGCAATCAAGAGGCAGGAAAATTCCTCCTCCTACCACCCCTGCCCTGAATGGAAAAGTTCCTTCCCCCATGTTCACCGCTGCACTTCCCAAATGCCTTTGCTTTCTTGCTTTTCTTTAAATACTTGCCCCAGTTGTCTTGTGTGGGTCAAACATGAACTCATTGGTTCCTACGTCATCGTGCTCCCAGCTCAGAGCATCCTTCTCCTCATTGTCATGCAGAGCATAATTTTCACCTGTTATTGAAAATTCAATATTGGGAGCTTTTAATTCCAAAGATTTTGATTTTTCAATAAAAAAGTGAAAATGAATCTCGGCAGGATTGCAGCAGAAATGTTGCAAATGAGCTGGTCACATAAGGCAGAGAGGGAAGAAAAACAAGGGGAAAGAGAAGGACAGAGTGAAGGAGAGGAATACACAGAGAAATACACAGCCCTTCCAGAAAAGAGCTTAAATAATTCAGGTGAAAAATATGACCAGCAGCAGTGATGTAGGTTTTTGGGCCGCGATGCAAAATCCAATGGAAAATAGTGCTGCTTGCTCGCTGCCCTGTCAGTTGGCTGGACTGTATCCCACTGCCTCAGCATCCCTGATTGCCCTGCTTATTTCAGTGCTCCTGTGCCAACAGCTCTGCTTAGGCCACTCGTGTATCAGGGCCCCCCAGATTTTGCAGTGACTCTATAACATGTCTATAAGTCCTTGTCAATATTATCCTCATTAAATCGGATGGGACTTTTCTCTCAGGGTTAATTGGATTGGTTAAAACAACACAAAAGTGGTGTTTAAAAAAAAGAGTCTAATAACCAAAGTTAAATATGGGCCTTTTTTCCCTATTATTTCTAATAAAATAGCTTATATTAAGTATTAATATACTGCTTTTTGGTCTTCTGTGTGGCTGGAAATCTCACTGGATGAAGGGGAAGGTGTTAGTCCTTTGTTAGCCATGAATATATTTTTCCTCCTAGATCTGGTGCATTACTGGAGACTTATCTCCTACCCAGATCAAAATCTGAAGTCTCAGCTTTGTGTGGACAAGCAGGGATCAGCTTGCACACAGCAAGGTTAAAACACGGCTTCCCATCTTTTGCCTCACCCTTTTGTGGATGGATCCCTGTTTCTGACAGCTCTGCACAACCCCATCCCTTCCCCCAGACGCTCACCCATCCCTCCATCTCTCCCTCCATTCATGCTTCCCTCCGTCACTCCCCGCTGCCTCTCCCCAGAGTCACCTGGGCAGCGACTCCTGCGGGTGCCTCCCCCGGGCTCACATCCAAGCTCGCTCTCTGCTGCTTGCAGATTCTTTCTGCATAACATCTCTGAGATATGGCCTTCCTTACCCATCTGTACAGCTAAAACTCTTGTCAAGACTCTCAGCATTTCACATCTCAATTACTGTAAAATCCTTCTCCTTGCTTGGCAAATGCAGCCTCATCCAGCGCTTCCTACTCCATCTCCCTGCCCAGCCACTACCGTACCCGCCAACCACAGCTTAAAATCATTTATGCTCAAAAGGATCACACACAAACACCTCCTGCAAGTTATTTTTCTTGCTGGCGATCACAAAACAACAGTGATGGCGCACGCTCCCATCTGGATGTGATTTTACAGGTGCAGCCCTTGATGTTAGGAATGGTGAGCAGGAGCTGGCTTACACATCTCACCGTCACACCGAGATCAAATTAAAGCACCTGGGGCCAAGCTCGGCCGTGAAGTATCGCTGCCTGTAGTTCCCGCTGGGAATGCTGTGAGGGCGCTGCCTCTGGCTCAGAAGGGCTCTGTCCCGCAGCTGCCCGCAGTGGCACCTGCCACCCCCCACACTGACCTGTCTCCAGCCCTACACCACTTCATGCCTTTTGCCAAGGGGAAGTTGCTTTGCATGGATCAGCCCTTCCTCATACTTACAAACCCTTTTGCTGTTGCTCTGTTGATTCTTATATTTTCCACCTTCATCGTCTCTTCCCTGAGCTGCTTTGCTTCTTCATTCTCCTCCTGCTGCTTCTCTCTTCCCCTCCATCTCCCTCCACCTTGTGAGGAAGCCTGGAGCTGGCTCCCACGTTTCATTCCTATTTATTCTCAGGTCTGTGTGGCTTTTACTTGGTGTTTTCTATTATGAAGATGACAGCAAACTGAAAGCTTAAACAAATTTGGCTTTAGGTGCTTTAATGAAAAATTAACAGGTTTAATACTGGCTTCACCATCAAAAGAAAAACATTAATGTTTAATATTTAAACAATGCATCTTCACAATAATTCCATCACATTTCACATAGAGAACCCACAGTAAATGCCTGGGGTAAAGCAATAAAAATCCAAAACTGTAACACTGTTTACTATTTTAACCATGTCTTTCAGAGTTTATACAATACTCCTTTACAAAGAGAATTGAATCATTTTTTAATGACAATTCCCCCTGTCCTCTGCCACTGCAAAAGGTAAGAATATTAGATTTCAGATCACAGTGCTGGCTCCTTAAGCCTTTTTAAGACCAAGGATATGAAAATCTTATGCAAATGAGTTGCCCTTTAAATGTATCTTTAGGAAAAAAAAAATGCAACAACACCTCACTGAGGAATGATTGAGTTGACATTTCATCTTCAGCACATGCTGTCCAGGTAGCGGTCTCAAAGAAAATCTTCAAATGATAAAGAGTGGCTCCAGCATCCATGAATCTGTGACATCTCCCCAGATTACTGTACTAAAGTGATTTCTTGCCTTAAAAGTGAGCTCTGCCTTTCACTGTGGTCAGAGCATCACCCCACGTGGGTCCGGACCTGCCACAGCCAGGAGCAGCTTTCCTGGAAAGGGCAAATCCATCGTGAGTGCCAGTACTTTAGGGCAGATGTTGATGGTGACACCTGGCCTCAGGAGGAGCTGTGGGCTTGTTCTCTCTCCATTTTCCCTTCAGCTGAGGGACAAGACTTCTGTATGCTCATTATTTATGAATAACCTTTTGACTGTGCAGGGCTCCCCCTGATATAACATAAATGACTTGAGAAAAAACCACCTCACAAAGGAGGAAACATCAATTACCTTATATTGTCTGGATTGGCTTCAAGATCCCTTTGCACATAAAAATGAGAATGATTTCTTAAACTGAGAGTATTTAATTGGAGAAAAGATTCTCACTTCAGTAAATCTCCATCTATAAAAAAGCATGATCCAGCTGGATAGCAAGAAAACAAATCACACGCACTGTAATAGAGAGGAAAGAATCTACAATGCTTCCAGATGCATATTACAGGGAAATAATTAAATATCAGCCCTGGTAGGAGACATCATGTTTGAAGTAGATAAAGAAGAAAGCTCTGTTGACGTGAACCTAGAAATAAAGCAGAGGAGGAAAGCACTTAAATATAAAAAGTAATCAAAGAAGTTACGTGTCTGCCTTGATTGTGCTTCCAGAAAGTTTCTGGGTCATCTGTCCATGCAGTTTTCCTGCTTCCAAATCTAAATTCTGTAGCATAACAACTATTAGACAGGATGAGATGGACAGTGAAACAGGATGCAGACAAGGCTTCTCAAGCCAAGACAAGAAACATCTCCTGACAATACTGATTAAAATGTCTCAGTGCACTTTACCCAGCACACATAAGAAGGTAAATATATCATTAGGAAAAACACTGGAATGTGACTTCCTCAGCCACAGAGCTGGGACCCCTGCTTGCACGAACTCCCTGCTATCCCATACGCCATGAGGTCACGCTTTAGGATGTTTTGATTCCCCAGGTAAAAGACGTTAAGATCACGAATGTTCTTCTAAAAGCTGCCATGTCCAGACAGTCATGCAGTATGTGTGCTGAAGGTTAATGTTGTTTTTAATCATCCGTCTTCCTGGAGCAGCTCGGAGAACTGTTTGTATGAAACCTAATAGCTTCCAGGTGTCACCCCCAAAGTTCTGACGTCCCAACACAGCCAGAGTCTTCTTGCTGATGGCTACCACACACCCTCAGTCTGTGAGGCTGCAAGCAGTCAACACAGCGCCAGCCCCCTCCAGCCCTGTTCTTTGCAGCATTACCCAAATGCCTTTTTGGTTCTGCAGCTTTCTGTGATACCTTTAAGCTTTCCACAAACTGGGAACACTTCCTCCAGCTCTTCTCCCTGCGAACTGTGCCCTCACTCCCAGAGGAGCGGGTGTCCCTCCCCCAGGCAGGCTGATGGGCTCTGGCTGGGGGCCATTTTGGCGGGGTGGGAGGAAGCACCCTGCTCAGATCGCAATCAAGTGGAGAACATGCCGTCCTGTAATTATGCAGTTGTGCATGGCACAGCGCAGAGGGTCCTGCAATTCAAACTGCAGCTGCAATTCAAATCACAAGTAAAATGAGTAAATTTTTCAAGGGGAAACAGTGACACACAAGCCCTGTCTGCACGATGCCTAATTCCACTTTCCTTGGCTATAATTTATTCCCCCAGCAATCGCCGCCCCATCTGTGAGGTCTTCGGCAGGAGGAAAACCTCATATTGAGAACCTCAGAAGGGCAATGTGGGGACACACTGCGATGCTCAGGAAACTTGCCTCTGTGCTGAATGGCAGTTTTGTAACAGGCTCAGATTCGCGACGGTCTGTATCACATTCAGCAGCAGTGTTACATGTGCAAGATAAAGCCTTTTAACTCAGCTTTCTCACTTGTTTCCAGAAATTTTCACTTGTGGCAAGTACTAGGAGAGGGAGATGCTGCTTCCCTGCAGGGGCAGGTGATACCTGCTAGTTTAGGACGGTTTCCATTAGCATACGAGGCCAGGAAAATGTCAAACTAGGAAGGAGAAGAGGAATGGCCTCAGATGCACTCGCTGCACTACTCTGGTAGGAAAAGCATTTACTTCATTCAGTTGCTTGTCACAGCTTTTTTGTGTTGGAGCCATACACAACTATGCACTTAGAGCCAATTTTTGCACACTCTTGCAGGCCCTTCACCTCGGGTACAGGAACCTGGACTTGCTGTTGGTGCGCAGTGCAAATAAACAGGGTTTTATCCAAGAACTTTTACTGTTTTGTAAGTTTGCAAAGAGCTTCACATGAAAGCCTACATTGTTTTGAAGTGCTAGACATTTTCCTGCTCTAAAGTTTCTAACAGGGAACTTCTGCTTGGTTTTGGATTCAGGTCTTGTCGATTCCTTGGCTGCCAAAATGACTTTTGTGAGGCATATAAAACTTGGAATAGATCTGGTTCAACCTTTGCAGCCAGCTCCTACGCCTATGAAGTTTCTGAAACAAAACCCAGAGTCTCTGCGGGAAGGAAAAAAAAAAAATCCACCTCCAGCACTTTCGATTGTGGTTCAGTTCTCAGTCGGGTTTTATAGTTTGGTCTCGTCGTAGCACTAATATCGGCCAGCGAACCCCCTTTGGAGCCGGCCACGGCTGTAATTCTTTCTCCCTCGGGAGGTGCGAGCCCCCGGCAGCGCGGGCAGGGCGTGCGCACCGCTGACAAAGGGCCGGGGCCGGGCCGAGCGCGCCCGCTCCGCCGGCCCGGCGTCCCGGGACGTTCCCGCGGGCCCCGGCGTGTGCCGCTGGCCAAAGC
>VZRO01006318.1:2769239-2781393 GCA_013397915.1 Daphoenositta chrysoptera
CCGAACCTTCAGAGCCCCCTCGGGCAAGGGCAGCCTGGGTCGACCCACCCCGGGCTGAGCTCCGCACCCAGCTCCTTCCCGGGGGCGCGGAGGGCGTAGGGATGCCCGAGCTTGTGCCGCACCGTGCTTTTCTCTGGAGGGGCAGCAGGAGAGTTGGTGTTTGGGGAGCCGCTGTCACTTTGCAAAACTTTTAACATTCAGCCCGTGTCCAAAAATACCAAACATACTTTTGTATGTGTATGTACAAATAACTATATATCATAAATAAATATTATACATAAATATAAAAGATACTTTTGTATTGGGGCAGCTCTGGAGGCCTCTTAGGTTTTCCCTCTGCAGTTCTGTAACACCTCGTGTGCTCATGGGCTTCCCTGGCCCTTTGCCTGCCCCAGCTCCCTGCTGCATCCCCTCCATAGCCTCATCCCATGCCCACAGCGCTATGTGCAAAGCAGCAGAAGAGCAAAACCTGGTGGGTTTCCTCAAGGAAAACACAAAAGTGGCCTTAAAGAGTAGAAGGGTTGCATTTGTAAAACTCTGTACATGAACTGCAGAGGTGATGCTGTGGCGACCATCCCACTCCCTCTCTCTGGCATGTTCATCACCCCACCATGCAGGCACAAGCACCTCACTTTCCCAAAGCACAGCCCAAGACTCAGCCACAGCCGGCCTTGGCGTGGGGAGTTGATACCACTTCACACGGAGCATCCATCAGCGAGCAGCCACCACACGTCAGGAGTGGTCGATGGCATTGCATTTCTTCGCTCTAGAAAGGAGAAGATGGAGGGAGGACCTGGTAATCAGGAAAGACAGAGGCAGTTTTTCATGCTGGCTGGAAGCAGAGAGGGAAGGGGCACTCGCAGATGTCTGTAAGGGAGAGTGTCACCGGGAGAGGTGCTGCTTCTTGGCTAAGCAAGCAGGCATTTATTGTGCTCACCCTTTTTCTGGGAAAGGGCTTTTAAACACGACCTGGGGAGCAAATGTGCAGGTGCTCTTTGTGCAGGTTTCCCTGCACAAGGATCAGCAGCAGTGTTTGGGCACCCTTGCATCCATGGATGGCACCTGAGCAAGTGAGAAAACAAAGGGGTCTGGTGGTTGTCTTGGGGGACCTCAAAGTGTGTGCATCTTGAGATTTGGGAGCCTGAGGAAAGCAGCAGCCTGGCAGGAGCCCCCAGCTGGTTTCACAAAATATCCAGCAGAGCTGCAGAACCAGCAGCAAATGCAGTGCCAGAGCTGGTGCACAGGCAGATGTTCAGCATCCCGAGCCTCAGGGCTCTGCCACTCAGTATCTCTGCCCCCTCCACCCTCCCCACAGTGCAGACCCAGCCTCTGCTCCCTTTGCCCAAAACCCCTTTGCCCAAAATGATTGCCTCCTGAACTCCGCCTGCAGGCAGTCCATGTTTGCCCTCCAAGGAAATCATCCTCAAGCAGCTGTTGAGTACAGTGTGAAATTACCACACCTATTTCTGGGTGTTTATGAGCTGTTTTACCAATTTTGTCCTTCCTCTGCTGAAGCATCCAGCACTACAATAAAGCTGTTTCTGATTCCTGCTCTGTGTCTCCACTGGTTTGAGTCCTCCAAGACTCAGATGCTGATGTACAAATACATGACAATGCTGTATTCTTTTTTTGTGTGAAAGAGAACTGGAAAAATCACCTACAATACAAAGAGGGGTCTGTTTTCCCACCATCCAAGGTAATGTCTGCCTTGCCCTGTTTTTTTTCTTGGAAGCCTTAATGGATGACAGAGGAGCTTGTCATATTGAGACATAAGAGGAAAAAATCAGGTGGAAATTGATTTGCAGGGAACTTACTTAATCATATTTTTGTACTTTTTGTTGTCCCTCGAGCTTTTGTTTATATCTGCATATCTCATATATTTGGGAGATGCTGGAGACACATGACAGTCCTGTTGATGCATCAATTAAGGACCACAGTGACAAGTGCCATGCTCTCTGAGGTGCCCAATGAGCTTTCCAAGACAAGAATCACTGTTCCTGGAAAACGAACCTCAGAAGGAAAACAAATGTCATGACCAGGACATCTTTTTTCATTTTATCGAGAAAAATAAGAAATGCTTTGCCCTTGTGGCCATATATCATGAGCAATGAAGCAATGGTGTCCTTTTGTTTTTTCCACAGAAAGCTGTCTCCAACACAGGCAAAGAAGAGCTGGAAGACCTAAGTATGGAGGAGGAGGAGGAGAAGCAGAATTGTGCATGCCAATGCCATTGCACCCCGATCAATCTTCCCACAGGTATACAGAAAGATGCAGACACACTCACACGGCTGCCTCTGAGCCAAGTACATCCTGAGCTTTGCAGAGCCCTTGTGCCCTCCCTGCTGTGGAAGTTGTGCTGGACCCACAGCACTCGTGGCCTGGAAAACGTCATCTTAAACACAAGGCAGCAAGAGGCCTTCTGGGGCTGGAAGGTGCTGGACTTGCATTGGGGACGTGTCAGCCATCCTGAGGGAACATCCACCAGCTCCTGTGGGGTGGCCCCTCAGGATCAGCAGCAGTCAAGCAGAGGCACCATGTGCAGGGACAGGCTTGTGGTAGGGCCTATAGACCATTCCCAAATCAGCACTGCCAAAAACAGCGAGGCCCCATCAGCTGAGTCGGGGAGGATAGGCTCCAGCAAGGGGACAGGAGTGCAGGAGGGACACGGAATCCAGGAGAGGAGGAGATGGCTGAGAGTACTACAGACCAGAGAATGCAGCCACGACATGATCTCCACACTGACACATGACCCAGAAAGCTTGCATGGGAGACTGAGTGAATTAGGAGAAAAAAATAAGTCACTGAAGGGCTGATCCATGCAAATTGTCAACAGTGGCTCCATCCCTGAGCTGCCAAGCAGTGGGCATGGGGGAAGCATTGCAAGGTAGGTGCTTGCCCCATCTCCCAGTATGGGAGGGACAGGCTGGGGAGCTCTATGGACCACTCTGCTCCAGCACAGCCTGCTCCTGGCTGGGGAGCACAGCACCTCACAAGGGCCAGGACCATGGTCAGGAGAAGCAGAGAAATGCTGTCACTGGAGATGAGCAGAGCCAGACTGCAGGGGAGATGGCAGTGGGTGAGGCTCAGGCTGCGTCGTGAGGGAATGCTGGGCTCCTTGTTAGCTCCACGTTTTCCTTTCCTCTCCCTGCTGGTGTGAGAAAACGCACGCTGCATTTGTTCGGCTGCCAGGAATATGGCAGCTCAAGCACCATCTTGTTAGCTTTGCTGTGTGTCTTTTCCCACAGCATTGCTTTAAATAATGAAGGGAGTCATGATCCACCAGCTGGATTAGACGTTATGAACTTATCTGGCTGAAATCCAATGGTGATATATTTGGCCTCATTATTTTATGCACAAATGCCACAAAACAGCACAAGACTTTTTTTTCCTAAATACTCTTTTTCTTTTAGCACTGACATTTCTCTTATTTGCATTAAGATTTGCAATGAACAGCCTGTGCCAGACCAAATTTGTCAGATACTTCTGCTTTTATGGGTGGTTTGTTCCAGGAAATCAGGGTTGGAATTGTATCCCCCGACCTCAGGGATAGGCCAGCGAGTACTACCAGGATGGGGAACGTCTTCTCACTTTCAGGGACCTGCTGTGGAATAAATGGGGGGGGNNNNGTGGGTGGGGGGTGTAACTGGTGACTGCATCGTGGTGCCATGGCCAGGACATCGGTTCAGGAAAATTTAAAACAAGGTCTTCATGTGATGGGGCTTTTAGCAAGCATCTCAGCTGTAGTTTCCCTAGCTGTACAGGGAAGATAAAAACATTCAGCCTTCTTTATAAAGTACTCAGAGGCTTACAAGAATTTTATTAAATGTGGGTCTAGGTGGAAGTGATGGGAAGTGCTCTTGTATGAACTGTGCCCATGCTCTGGCTGCTCCCAGCACAGGGACCCAACGACGCCCATGCAGGGTGATAGAGGCAGCAAGGCAGGGAAGAGGACACACTTGCCGTGGACTGCAAGACTTTCTATCTCCTGTGGTGGGAATCAGCCCCCCTGTCACTGGGGAGACAGAGAAATGGAAGGTTTTGCAAGGGAGGACAGCTTACTGCCTGCAAAAGCCAGAGATACAAGAAGATCAGAGATCAGGGTTGGATGAGAAATGCTTTGAGCACAGAAAGATTAGAGGGCAGGAGCCTTCACTGTGGATGCTTTCAGCTTGCAACAATACAGACCCTACAGAGTTTGGCCCTACCGGAGAAGCATGAAATTGCTCCGGACCAGGCTCTCATGTCCATTGCTATTCCAGCAAAGTAAAATAAAAAATTCACAAAGAGATGCCAGCCACCTGGGATGGTAATGCCCATCAGCTTCAAAATTATGATTTCTTAGTGATAAAAGTTCAAGAAACAAGGGTGTTGTGTGGGATGCTTTACCTAGCCATCCTGGCAAGATCATGCTGTGTTACAATTCAATTCAGCCTTCAGGCAATGCACTCCGCTCTGCTTCCAGAACCAGTCAGTGTCGGCTCTGAGTATTTCATCTGACAATCCAGAGAGAACAGGAGATTAGAGAAGCAGAAACCTACAACATTTAGGGGGGAAAAAAGACTCTTTTTTCCACCTTTTTGTTTTGTGTTTCATATAGTGTTAGTCCTGTACGTGCCATTGTGCTGAGTCTGCTGTTTGAAGTAGCTTCTGAAAAGTCAAGACCAAGTTTGGGAGAATCTGGAAAAAACATGAATGCGATGAATCTGAAAAGGAAAATCAGGCTCCCCCCATTTGGTTTTTCATTAAGCAGAGAAAGGGAAGAGAGTGCTCCATGTATTCAGCCATTCAAGTGCCAGGTACTTGGATACCGTCTGGGTGAGCCGAAGCATCGCTCTGCAAATATTGACAGTCTCTTCATTTAAGCAAGAGCCCTCAGAGTCTAATTTTAAGTGCTCATTTTGTGTATTCCTCAATAAAAGTCAGGCAATTAGGGGAAGAACAAGCCTGAGTGTGGTTGATATCTCTTCCAGACATTTCCACCCTATACCACGAAGCACCTACTCATGACACGGCTGCATCATTGCTCTTGTCAGAACTGAGCCTCCTCCCCCAACAGTTCAGCTCCTACATGGATGTTTTAGTCTCTCATATGACTCACATGATTTATAGGTTTTATCAACGAAACCTAGAAGTGCATTAAATTTTTCAAATTTTTTTTTTTTGCTAATCTTCTGGTTTTTAGCATTCTCTGGGACATTTTCCAACCTCATTAAAATGCCTGCTGGACTAAAGATTTTTTCTCAAGGTGGTAAGCACTGTTCCCAGGCACTTCACAAACCAGAATGACACGTTTGGATCCTCTGAATTCACAGTGGAAAAATTCCCAGCTCTGGGACAGCATGCAGAAACTGTTTGCCTACAGTTTAATAACATTATTGGAAAACTCAGGGCAGGAAAGAGATAATGCCTCTTTCTTGCACTGTAGTCAGGATTTAGGAAGCTGGAGTGTATTTTCACCTGCACACACACACACACACATACACACACACACACCCCATCTTGAATGTGCTCAGGATGCGAGTGTTAGTCCTGCAAAAAGCACCACTGGATGTTTAATGGCCACAGGTGGCCAGGATTTTGACTACACATCATTCACAGACAGTTCAATAAAAGAAAGGCTACTGAGCTTTCTCAGCTGGGACAGTCCCTAATCCCATGGCTCCTGACGTAAATCGCAGGCCATCTGTGCATGAAGATGGCCCTCTCTCTTTTCCTGGGTTACAGAAATGAGATACAATAATTGGATCCTTCGAGCTGAAAGGACATAGGGCCATGCCTCCTCCTCAATGCAATGATATGAGGCGACAGGCAGAGGTTTCAGCAGCGTTTTAAACCCGCCAGATAATCAATACAGAGGCCGAGGAGGAATGGTGGGGTTTACAGCTAAACAGATCAGGTGTCGCATCACGTTTGACCTATTTCACAGCACAAGCATCACTTCTGCCCCAGTTGTCTTTTAAAAGATATCAGTGGATACTGCTACCACCGCAGAACAAGAGGTAAACATCATGGTCATCCAACAAGGTGTTAAATGGGCTCCCTCAAGGTTTAAATCACCAATCCCCAGTGCAATCTTTTTGTAATATTTCTTTAACACTGAAAGCAAAAACGAGTTGTCCAATGGTTCGGGACAGGCTGTCAGCTTTCACATACCCACTGGTTCACCCAGTCAGCATCAAGTCTATTTAGGTCCCTCTCTGGTAGCCTCATCCCTGGAGAAGAATGGGGCAGCATCTCTCATTCCCACCCTCCTGCAGTCACCACAGGCTGACTGTTGCCAAATTCAGGATCCTGCTTAGCTGCCAGGCTGGAGCAGGCAGGCCCAACAATGTAGGAGTGCAATCATCGCTGTTCATCTTATAAAATGAATCCTTGCTACTGGAAAAACAAAGTTGTGCTGACCAGCAGGTATTTGTGGGTCAGGGTCCTGCCCCAAAGAGGTGCATTGGCTCACAAGCCTCCTGTCCCAGCACTGTGGAAGGTCAGTGCCACAAGGAAGAAGTTGCTAGATGAGGGGACTGCAGCCATTATCCTGCAGGTGTTGTACTGGCAGTGCAAGGCCACCAGGTCAGCAAAGGCCTGGGCAACGAGGATCTGATCCAGGTTCCTCACAGATGGGGGAGAAGGCAAAAGCAGCCATAAGGACACTTTTCCAGGTTGCCCCACTACCTGAATGGCTGGCACTAATGACTGCCCCCAGTTTTTATGTTTCAGTGTACAGAAATACACAGATGATAGATGGTTCTAGTTCCCAATGAGGGCACAGTTCTGCCTTGGGTGAAATCCAAAAGCATGCAAGAGAAAAAACATCTGACATGACACAAAATGCCTTTCACCGCTGGGACTCCATGCACCAAGTAATTTCCTCCTAAGCAAGCTTATCTTACACTGTGCTTCCAGGACCTCTTATTGCAGGGCCAAGTTAAGGCCTGAATCAGGATATTTAGAAACAGAGGCAGCAATTGGTATCCCTCCTTTAACACACAGAGCCTGCATGCTAGGTTGAACCATGAAAGACATGGCTTGGATCCTCCTCTGGCATTTAACAGGCTCTGCTCCGTGTGCCACTGGCCAGGAGCAAAGACATTTTGGATACACGCTGTTTCAGCTCTGTATCCACTTCATAGCCAGTGGGACTGGAAGTGCCTGAAGAGGACTTCCAGTCTATCTGAGCCCCTCTGACATGAAGAGAGGTGAAGGTGGCAGCAGAGTGCTCCTCCCTCTTTCAGGTTTGTGCCCCTCTCCATCCCGTTCTCCCGTGCTGACTGGGCACTGCCATTCCGTGCAGCTCAGGACATCTCCCAAGTTCCCTAAACTCCATCCTGTCATTTTCAAAGTACACCAAGGTGTTTCAGTTCCTGGATGGAGAAACTCATGGGAATTTCAGATTCAGTTTGAAATTAGTTACAAATAAATGCTGCTGGGCAGATGAAATTCTGCAGGCTGGATCCCTGCCACTGTGTGTCCTGCTCCTGGATTACCTCGTCTCTATTGTGGTTTTTTTTTAATTGCTCCCTTTAGCAATTTCTCCATTTTGTGCTGCAGAAGGCAGAGATCTGCTGCTTCAGTGCTTGTAAATCTTTCCTTCATGGCACCTGCTAACGCCGCTCCTGAGCTCCTGCAGGTCTGGGTTTCTTCTCAGGTGCTCGTTCGGACAAAGGAACTGAACTGCAGAGACTGAACATCTTTGAGAACATCACCTTCATCAAACTGGGCAGAAAGCTTGGGATTCCTCTGGAGGGAGCTAACAGGATTATTGTCTTGGCCTTGTTTCTACCTGAAACAAGGTTAAAGTAAAGCCCCACAGATACAAGTTTATGGAAGCCTCTTTCAGCCTTAGAAGAATCCTTTGCCTGTCATCCCCAATACAGCCAGCTGGTGCTCTCACCCTTCCTCTCCTCCTCACAGAAGTGTGCCAGACACCAAGACTGTGACCTCTGTCTCCGAGCACTAAAATAGTCTCAATATTTAGACTTCCTTCCCAGCCACTGTGTGTCCCCAAGGGGACCATCATCTTATTGTACAGTAACAGACTAGTTCGATCTGGTTTTCAAGTTGCTTCCAGTTCCTGGGTCCTTTCCCCTTTCTGCCACAGCCAGAAAGCCAGACAGGTTTCTCCAGGGTGGGAGCTGACTTCTTGCATCCTTCGTTTGCTCCTGCTTCTGCCTCGCTGATCCCCCTCCAGCATGGAGCTACTATCCCAGCATCTTTCCATTCTGTGATAAGGGCAGCAGATGTCTGGATCACATATCTGGATCAAAGATCCAAGTTGCATCTTTACAAATCGCCAAGAAAAGAACACTCCTTGATCCAGCCCATGTGTTGCTTCTCCCCCCTGGTGCCAGAGCTATGATTTGAACAAGGCACCCACCTTACGTCTCCTGAGGAGAGCTCTGCACTAAAGCTACTCTCCTGCACGAGAGCTGCGAGCCGCGCGGTGCTGCTCCTCTTCCTCTCTGTCAAGGTTCCATCCCGGCTGTCACTCTCCTTCCCTTTTTTCGCTATTGCAGGTCAGCCCTCCCTGCAGTAGTGGGGGCTTGTCCCTGGCATCGTGGGGGGAGCCAGGGCATCTCCAGGTGTGCCTGGGTGCCTGCTGGTGCCGTCGGTGCGGAGCCGTGGGACGTTCTGCCTGGGTGAGCCTCGGAGCGCGGGTTTCCCAGAGCCGCTGTTTATGTTAAACCACTTACTCTGTTATCTTCCACAGGGAAATTATTTTATTTTTTTCCCCAGATGAAGAGCATTAATACCATTAAAATAATAAGAGATTTGGAGCGTCCCTTTGTTTGTAGAGTGACATGCCACAGTGACAGGCACAATATAAATTGCTAAACACTGAGATAACCAAACACTTAGGCTGATGAAAAAACCCCAGCATTTTTCCCATTCCAAATTCTTTAGAGTAATCTGATTTGACCTCCAGCACAATGCATACTTTAATGATGCCTGAATAATGACTAGGCAAGGAATTAACTCCCACAGCGGGTTACTGCACTCACTTTCACCCAGAAGACCTAGGCTCAAATCCCAAATAAATCAAATGGATTTAGTGATCTCATTCCAGTTCCTCACGGTCCTTTGTTCACACCCTGCGATTTGATGGAGCCAGCGGCCCCCGCCTGCCTCCTGCAGCGAGGGGCCAGCCTTTGGGGAACAGTGATGGTGTGGGTTGGGGGGGTGCAGTAGCAGAAACCAGCAAGCCCTTCAGATCCAGGGATCTCAGCTACTGAAACAACAGGGCCAGGGGTAGGGAGGGCTTTCACGGATCAACAGAGTTGCCACACCACCTCCTGGGTGTCGGACATTCACTGTTGCCAAACACCTTGATGTTAAAAAAACCCATTTTTAACTGCATGACAGGTGCTCAAATATAAAATGCTTAAGTGTGACCGACCACAGGTTTGTCTCTCCAGGTTTATGTCCAGGAGAGCAAACATAATTCACTTAGCCTCTGGCAGGGTCGAGTGAAGTCTTCAGTGGGTGCCTGGGCTGACAGCACTTGTGCATCTTATGAAGGTGGTAGTGTCAGCACGGTGGGGTGAAACCATGCACCTATCAAACAGGGAACACGGAGAAAAGATACTTTCCTGGTGTCTGATTTTCTGCATTACTTTTGTGATCATTGCTAAGATCACTTGGATGGCAATGGAACCTTTGGGTGGCATTTCCAAATCCTATTACCAAAAGCCAGTGTGCTGGCATCCATACTGGAGCCTACAAAATACATCAGTGAAAGCTGAAGATGTCCACAGCTATGAAAATTACATCATTCTTGCCTAGGCACTCCACTTCGGTTAAAAAGCATTGAAAGGCTGCTTTGTTTTCTTCTACTTTTTTTTTTACTTCTCTTGCAAAGACTGTACCCAAGTCACAACCAGTAACAGCACAGACAAGTCCCAGGGAAATAACTGAGAATATCCTTTTACCTTTCCAAATGTGGGCAGCAAAACACGAAGGTTGATGAAACAAAGCGCATGTATCCATGCAAATGTAACTGGTATTTAAAACACCATGTGGGTCGCGTGCTCTGACCCAAAGAAGACAGAAAAAGAAACATTAGTAGTTTTCCATGAAGCATGATTTAGCATGTAAATCTAAAATTACTAAGTGCTTTTTAAGAGATTAATATGGACAAGTTTTAACAAATTTAACTGGGTCTTTTTCTCTAAGTGCCATTGGCTGCAATGTGATGTGAAGAGAGCTTGTGACAGCTGAGTAGCATCAGCTGGTGAAATTCTGGTTACACCAGCATCCATGGAGGTTGTACCATCATTTAAATAGTGACAGGATGGCATCCGTGTTTTCAAATTCTTGATGTGCATATTAATAATCGAGTCTTTGTGATGATGCCCGTTACTGAAATACTCAGAAATAGTTTCGGTTTCAGTTGGGAAACCAGAGGAATGTTGCTAGCACCAAGCAGAATATCCTTCCTGTGCTGACTTGACAGAGAGAAGCTTTATTTCACATGTGAAACATACGGGACAAATCAATGCAGCTGAATTATGGAGCCCCAATGATGTGTGCCAACTTGAGCAGGCGCAGTCCTCAGCCTTTGTAACATCAATCCTATTTATTAGCAGTGGCAGAGGGGGTGTGCAAGGCTCTTCTCAAGCTGTAGCTCAGCAGTGAATGCTTCTGGGCTCAGGTCAGTATCTGTGAGCTGTACCTGAGGCACAGATGCTCCGTATGAGGGGAGTAAACCGAGGCACGGAGGGATAACACGGCCCCTCCGCCTGATCTCCGGGAGCAGAGCAGTCGCTGCTGGGGAGCAGGGCTGGGAGGCGATCCCGGCAGGGCACCACCCTCTTCCTACCCCCTGAGCTTGCCTTAGAAGTGCAGGGAAGTCAATGCTGTGTCTCCAGGTATGGAAAACCACATCCAAAACCACATCCACTCTGTCACAGCTCACCACCCTAAGCCAGCACAGCCAGTCACCAAGTTCTGGTTACAGGCAGGAAACAGGAGCCGGCAACCACTGAGGTGGGCTGGAAAGATAGCAAAACCCAAGTGCTTTGTACCCAAGTGAACCCACAAACACCCTGAACTTCTGGGTGCCTCAGCAGGGAAAACTCTGCCACCCTGGTAAGTCCAGAGCAGCTCCCAGGAAGTGACCCACGTAAGCCAGGGGAGGCTGCAGCAGCACAGGAGGCGGAGGCGTTTAAAATATCACGCAGACCTGCAGGAGCCGGATGGGGTCAGCCTGGCTTCCCAGCAGAGCAGCCAGCGGGGACAGAGGGGACAGAGGCTGGCAGAGGTGCTCCTGCCGGCCCAGAGCGACGAGGCCATGGAAGTGCACGGCGAGAGACCAAGCGAAGTTCCCCCGCACTCGGCGCACGCACCGCGGGCTGCTGCTCCCACCGAGGCAGGAGAGGCTCCTTAACGCGTTTCTCTGCCGGGAGGGTTTGCGGCGCTGGGCTCAGCCCCGCACCCCGAGGCACAGCCCCGGGGCGCTGGGTCTGCGGCAGGCTTGTCTGAAGCTCCCAGCCTCCCGAGGGATTTCCAGAGGCCACCAGGGCCAGGTGGGCCGGCAGCCGGGGAGCCTCTGCCTTCGGCCGCGCCCCCGGGACAGGCAGCGCGCCCCCGGAGCCGCGCCCGCCGCGCTGTTTGTGCTCGCGCTGTTTACACACACGAGTTTAAAGCATCTCCCCCGGTTTCTCCGCAAATTGCTGCATTCAGATGAAGTGGCAGCTGCTGTAATTAAGACACAGTTAATTACATATCCCCTTAATTGCAATGATAGGATTTTGTCAATTTGGTAAATAAGAATTGTGAGGTTTCTTCCGGCAAGTGCAGCCTCAGCAGGGCTCAGATGCGGCTCCCTTTGTCTCCGGCCCGGCCCGGCCCGGCTCGGCTGCACGGCTCCTTCGGCGCTCCGGGAAAGCCTCACAGAGGGCAGCGGCTGAAGGGAAATACTGAGCCTCAGCTCCAATGCAAGCGCCCTGTTGGGAAACTTCAGGGGCAGGGCGGGTAAGTTGACAGGAGAGGCAAATTTTCTCGATTCTTTCTTTTTCTTTATTTAAGAAAGAAAAAATTAATGGAAATGAGTTGGATTCCTGAGATCTCCCGGTCACCTGGTACTGGGCACAGACCATGGCCGTCAGTATGAGCACTGTCACAACCTTTTTAATTCCAGCTCTGCCCTCAAGAACGACCA
>VZRO01006318.1:2781469-2805146 GCA_013397915.1 Daphoenositta chrysoptera
AAAAAAAGCTCCGCCTCTTTCTTTATTTACTGTGTCTATTTTTCTTCCTTACTGACTGCGCTGAATTTGTAAATTCCTCTTGTAACTCGCCAAGTGCAGGGCCAGCTCGAGCACAAGCCTGTCCCTGGCAGTTTCTGGCTCTCGTATCCTGTGCAGCCCCACAGCTGGCAGGCTGCTCTGCCAGGGACAAGACTCCACCTGCACCAAGATTACCAGGTTGATATAATTTTGTCTGAAAGGAGAAAACAGGAAGACAGAAAGGTTGCTAAATGCGAGGGCTGAATCTGACCATGATCACCTGTTTCTGGATGAGAGCTGAACTGGGCTCCTGCAGGAATGGCCAGAGCCCGGAGTGAGCAAAGTGGTCAGTGTGAAAAGGCCCCTTTCTATCCTGCTCTGGAGGCAGCTTGGTACCGACGAGATGTATGTCCCTGTTGGAATTTCTTTTTACTGATTCAGTACACAGAGCTGTCATCCATATTAATTAATGAATTGTGGTTGACTGAACAAGTATGTTCAGAGTGCCTGCACACAAAAAGAAAAGTGGCACAAAAAATCACCTAACTACAGCCAATTATCTAAGATCACCCTAGACTTTGTAGCTAGTTATTATTAGCTAGAAATTAATGAAAATATTGATTATTTGGCCCCCAATTCTTTATCCAACAGGCAAACTCAACCTTTCTCCTCATAGGAAGCAGCAAGCACCACCTCCAGGTGAGCAAGGCAAACTGGTTTGGCACAAGGCTCAGTAACCACAAAGCAAAGATCAGGATATTTTCTTGACAGCATTGGCAAGCTGTTGGTATCAGCTCAAATGGTGACATATTCAGACTTGCAGGATGTTTTCATGAGCAAACAAAGGAATGTGGTTAGATAAAATTGCTTTGGGGTGGGTGCAGAGTTGGGCAGGCAGCAAACAAAAATAATAATAATTTTTTAAAAAATCACACCTAGAAAGTGATTCACCTTCAAACCAGCAAAATATTTTAGTGGATGGGTCCTGTTTTCATACAATTCAAATTTTTCATTGGTGAAGTTAGCAATGGTAAAAAGAGTGTCCTTAGTAAATGTGCAGGTGTTGTAAAGCTGAAAGGAACGGAAAGTACATTAGAAAACAGAAAACAAGGTAAGAGTTCAAAATTATTTTATGAAATTAGAGAAACCGTCTGAGAAAAATAGGCCGCAATGCACTAGGGCTGTGAGCAAGTTTCTATGTGTAAGCTAAAAAAAAGCAATAAAGCAAATGCAAAATGGACCAAAATATGAATCAGCAAAGCTATGACATTGAAAAGCTGGAAAACATCATACTAGAATCCATAATGAAATTTCCTTATACAAGATACTTGATGTCATCCATCCCTTTCACATGCAAATGTCAGTGAACAAACTGTGACCATTCTCAGGTCCAGACTCCCTGGGGACAGAAAAAAATAAACCAAACACACCACCTTGGGCATCTCTAAAAATGACCTCCAAGCAGAGCCTCAGAGAATTGATTAGCCTGAGGGAAAAACTGGGACACAGCAAATACCCAAAACACTGCTGCAGGAGAAAAATGGAGAAAAATCTGTCCTCCCTATCCATAGCAAACAGACCACAGAACAGCAAAGCCTAAACTTGCAGTAGGAGGGATCTAAATGGGTGGTAGGAGAAACTCTCTAAGGGTGAAACACTAGAGCAGAGTAGCACGGAGGCTGTGAGGTCTCAGGGTAAGAGTTTAGGTCTCTGTCACTAAAGGCAGAAATTCCTCCTCCTATCCCAGAACCTCATGGTCCCTCCTGGCTCCAGATTCTGTCTCAGAAGCAAACAAAGCTCTCCCTTCTTCCCTGCCCCATCTTGTGTTTCCTGAGGTCTCCCTATTCCAGTGCTGAGATGTAGGTCGTAGCTCATAGGACAGAAGGGTGCATAAAAAATTCCAGACTCAGATTACACCTACGCTTCTAATTCCCGAAAGGGTAAAGAAAGCTTTACCTTCTGTCTACAGCAAGTAAGTTGTACTGGAGAGCATGTCCAGTAAGACATCAGAAAAACATTTATCCTTTAAGACCCAACCCTGGGCTTCCTTCCATGTCAGATTGTTTTTATTTTCTCACCCTCTGACTCTTCTTTAAACTTCACCAGTTAGGAGATGCTCCCACACTCAGATCTAGGAGTAACTTGAGGAGACTGCAACCTGAGGACTAGCAGGTACTACAGTCTAATTTACCAAAGTGCAGCAGCACTCAGGGTGGTGGCTCAGGTGTGCAGGGGCAGAAGTTTCCAAGTGATTTGTTGACAGATCCTCTCCCCTGTCCAGCTCTTAGTCTGGACAGGGGAGAGTGGAGTCTGTCTCAATGGAGTCTCACACCACTCCATTTTGTTGTAAATATAGTCAACTGCAACACTGCTAGTAGCTGGCTCAAACAGCACTCCAAAATGCACTCAACAAGGCTGACACCAGTGGGACTGCTGCCCTTGCCCCTTCCAAAACCAGTAAGGAAAGGAGGAACTGTGGCCAAGCCTAGTGAGGCAGTGGGACTTGCTCCCAGCATCTTAGCAAGGCAACGGGAGCCCAAGCTGACAGGATCCATGATTGTACCTGCAACCTTTGCCTTTCCTGATCTTCATTCCATAGTTTATCTCAGTCCATAACCTCACTGCATGGACCAGGAAAGGTGAGCTCACATTGCAGCCTCAGTTTTTGCCCAGTCTGTAAGTAGAAATACCACTTAGTTAAAAAACTTTACTGGTATGGCTTTCCTTGGTTCTCAAAAGCAGAACAGAATTCATCCCGGAAAAAGAATTCTGTTTCAGCGTGTTAAGTTCAAGAAAGTTCAAAAACAAGATTAGGCTATTTTTTAATGGATTATTATTATTTAGCACAACAAGTAGATTACAGATGGTCCTGCAATTTTAATTGTATGGCTGTGGCATTTGGACGTACTGCTTCCCCTTGACTGCACAGGCTCCCTGCAGGTCCCTACATGAACTATTTAACCTCTGCCTTAGGCTCCTCTCCTCCCAACAGGGCTGTCTGTTAAGACTGAAGCCACTTTTGCTCACAGCATGATAAGGTTTTTTAATGCAGCAGGTTTTAAAAGCCTCTGAGACTTGTAACTAAAGTTTTACGTGCAAAGTTACAAGAGAAAGATGTAACCCAAGCATTCTAGTGGCAAATTTAAAAACTATTTCTGGGTGTATATCCAGGGTGGGAGATAAATTCTGAAACGAGGGCCCTTGAATTGTACACCAGGAGACAGGCAAGCAACCCAAAGTTTAGAAGAAGCCTTGTGGATTCTGTGGTAGACACAGTCGCTACTGGCACTCTCTCAGGTAGCTGGGCTGGCAACCTGAATACTTGAATCCTGCTGGAGGAAGGAAGATGCAACCTCCCCCACTTCCCAAAGATGAGGGATGAGGAATGCTTCCCGCTGAAGCCACGCCAGGGTAAAACTGGAGAAGAATCACCCCCGGGGACGAGTTGGGGAGAGGAGAGGAATCTCTGTTGGTGCTGCTGACTATGATGAGGACAACAGTTGTGCAGAACTGGCTGACAGGGATATGGAAATGTTGGTAAATATAACAGTGATTCTCAACAGCTCATATTGTGTGTGAGTGTTGGAGTTGTCACTTTTGTATGTTGTATAGCTACATTTTCCAAGATTGACTGAAATTATCTAAAGCATGAAAATACATTCTTTTGTAGACTGGATTGGATAAGGAGCTTTTATATCGTGCTCTGCAACTAAGTGGAAGATGCAGTGGTCTTAGATTCAGAAAAAAAATTGAACTGTGAATGTGTTCAAGGAGTTTCTAAGATGGCTGTGTCATGCTACTATTCAAAACAATACTCCTACTTAAGATCTCTGGTGAGAACCAATGTTAACATCAAACTCCTGGAGCTGCAATATTAATTCACACTCCTGTGAAGTAGTTGCCATGGAATAGCCAAAACATAATTCACCGACTTTGATGGGCAACAAAGCACAGAAAACATCTACTTTGTTTTCCAAATACTGGTGAGTCAGTGTTTCACACACAGCAGCCAAATTTCCTTCCTCAGGAGGTAGAATAAATTATTATTTAATTGTGACAAACAAGCAGACCATATCAGACCATGGATATAATGAATCAGTCTGTGAAGAAATTCTGCCTTGAGTCACAGAACAGCACATTTTTGTCCTGAAATAAAATACTCTTTAAATAAGTTAAGTGGTTCCTGCATTAGTTTCTACTCTAAGACCTGCCACTAATACTGTGTAACTCGTTCTAGAAACTCCCACAGCTCTGCAAAATTTAACATTTTGTATAACTTTTACTATTACATGCAGACGGTGTTTCTTTTTTTCCTGGGGGATTCCTAATAGGCATGCTATCCCACAGTGAATTTTGCTACCAAAATGGAGATTAATACATTCAAGCCACGTAATTTATTTTAGGTTCATCAGCAGCTCCTTAACAAAAGGACAAACAAACAAACCACCCAAATATTTTACACCAATGCTTGTGGGAATTTGGCATGTTATACTCTGCAAAAGAAGCTAAGGGAATTTAACAGATCCTGCACCAGTCTTGCCACCAGCCTCTTAAACCACAGAGCACACAGTATGTGCACAGGTCAGGCTATCAGTTGTATAAAAAAACCCACTGAAGACTCTTAGCATTTCAGAGGGGTACTTTTTTGGGGAAAAAAATAAAGTCTGCCCAGCTGTTATTTCTTAAATTAAAAAAAATGCATTCATCTGCATAAACTCACATTTTTTTAACAGAGGCAAGATTTTGCCTTGTTATCAATGTCATCCTCTTATTAGTTTGTAAGCTCTGTACTGGGACAAAAATATTTCTTTTCCATGACTTTTATACAAAAAACCCACATTTCCACAGCTTGGGTGGGATTCTTGCTCTCCAGTCTCCTGCTTGTACCTTCACTTCTCTATTTAATTGCTTCATCAGCTCAGCTGTTCATCCTGGAAAGGATGTCTGGTTTCTGTCCTGGGCCCCTAGGATGGGTCCATAAGTCACATGCATCCAGAGGAGCTCCAGGGTAAGTTTGTGCATCAAAGTAAACCCGTGAGACCCCTGGAATAAGCCTTCCCCCTTTTATGCCTATTGTGGCCAGTACTGAACAACTTCTAGTGATTTTTTAATGACTTTAATCTATAAAAGGAACAAGAGAATCCAGGCAGAGGAAACCAAAGCTACATTCAAAAGTTTCTGGCCATACCAAGAGTGCTGCATGACCTGAATTTATCATATATTTGAGAATCTAGAATGGAAATTGCTGTAAAAAAATCAGGATTTTTTTTCCTCCCCTATGAAAATTTGTTGAATTGCACATTGACTCAAAAGCGTTCAATTTAAAAAAAGTTAAATGTTGTAGGCTATTTATATTGGGTAGTCAAGGCTTTGAAAATTCTATTGGTATTGAACTAATGCAGTTAGTTGCTCGACTACAAGAGGCACAACCCTTATCGTGCTAATTACAAGTCAGATGGAGCCAATCGAACAATACTGAATTATTAAGGTCTTACTGTACATTCTCAGGCTGTTAATATCTATTAGATTACAGATGCATTATACTGAGTGCTCATTTCAGCAGCAGATTAGAAAGTACATTTATAATGCTGGCTACCCTTTGGGTGGATCATGGTATTTACATACCATATGTCAGCATGAGATTACAGAATGATTTATGCCTTTTGCCCAGACCTTTCAGTAAACTGCAACTGGCTCCAATAAATGACAAAGCTGAAACACCATTCCAACCTGACTCTGACAATTCAGCTCTCAGGAAGAGACCACCAGTGACTGGTACAATCATGCTTGATTCAAAGCAACAATTGACTTGCCCTTTCTCAACACAACTAAGTGATCCATGCTGGTTTTCCTGTTGAGAGGGACACAGAAGATAAACTAGGGAGGTGTGCTTCACTATTAACAAGCTAGTCCTAAGCTGCATGCAGGGAAAAAAAGTGAATAGTAATCTCATTTTTTGGAAAAAAGCTAGCCCCAAATCCATGCCGAGTACCAACACTCAGGTACCCCAGTTCCTTCTATAATAACCAGACAGTAACTGTCAGCCAGTGAACAAGGAAAACCAGCCGTACTTAGGCAATTATTATCTAAAACTAGTTACTCAAATACACTATTGATAATTTCAGCACCATGCATCAAAAGAGCTAAAGAGTACCTGGATGCATGCACAAATAGATTAATCTGTGAAAAAATCTAATGTACTGTAAGAAAATACATTGCTTTGAAACACTTGATTAGTGGTTCTGAAGCAGCAGTGAAGAACATTGGGATTTAACACAGTGTTATCTAAAGCTGAATGGAAGGTATTTGAACGTTTATCTATTGCAAGGTAAGATGACACATCAAATGAGTGGTTACACTCAGACCAATGAAAAATGGTGTAGAATTTTAAGTTAATAATGTATCAGCTGTATGTACACAGGCATGTACAGCAGTCTGTACCTTACCTTCAGCCTGTAAGGCTGTCATGCACCAGAAATAAGCGTGTTTAAATACTACATCACCAGGTTCAAGTTTCACTGTTTCAGAGACTATGAACAGTATGGGCAGGAGAAAAAATACTCACCTGATTGAGTTGTCCCTTTCTCTCCCAGCTATTTTGCCTATTCCTTTTTCTGAACTAGTCACACCTTTGATTATGTTTCAGTACGAGAGCTGGCAGTGACAGCAAAAGGAAACTATCATCTTTTATTAGGAAGCAGATTTCCAGAATGGCAGATGAAAGCAGTATGACATCAACATCACGTCTGCCCCTTTATCTGAAGGTTTTGTCCATTAGCTGCATGTCAAAACCCAATTACATGTGGCACACAAATGGAAAGGCTAATGTCCAGAAGTATCCCTCACTTTCCCTCTTATTTAGTTAGTAAAGGAGGCTCACTAATCTGTAGGGACATAAGGGCTATTAAATGCTCCAGTACAGCACAAGCCTGGGAGATTCAGCCTCGTAAATATTTCAGCAGCAGCAAGAACAGAGTGAGATCAAAATACCTTGTCTGTCATCAGCCTTGTCTGGTCCAACAGGTATCGGTGCCTCCTGAAAACATCCCATTAGCAGGAGGGGACACTTGGAGGAGAATCAATTTCAACTACTATCCTATGCTGCCATCCTCTCCCCTTCCATGGCAGCAACTGTAGAGCCTTCTTAGAGAGCAGGTCAGAGGAAAGGCCCGAGAAACAGATGCTTGTCCAAGTATGAAGGTTTTTCTTTTCACCACAGCTTACTACTAGCCTGTGACAGACAACAGAAAGCCTTTTGCCAATGAGTGGGGCAATTCCTTTGAGAATTAGTTCAATTTCTTTCTTGACTAATGAAGGGCAGGGGGAGGCAGAATACAGAATTTTATCTAGAGCTAAAAAGCTACATATGTCTTCAAAGCCATTTACCTTTGCCCCTGCTGGATGCACTGCTGGAGGTAAAGTATTAGGCTATTGTTCTCTTCTTCCTTCTTGGTTCTGCAGCTGAACATGAAGCTTGAAACAAATCTCTGTAACTTAGTGTTCCACAGCATTCAGGTTGGTGATAACATCCCAGCCTATTTCCACATCTGTACCAGTGACATAAGGGGGAGAAAAGATAGCACTGGGGGAGGGGGAAATTTGGCAGGGTATAACCGTTCTTTGACACAAGGAAAGTGTTTGTGCACCAGTCCAAGAATTCACTCCAGAAAACTGAGGCAAAGCTAGCATGCAGGGACAACATAACACACTTTACAGATGCCAAGTTTAACCACCTGAACTTGAAAAATTCTTTTTTCCAGGTCATGAGAGTAAATATACACCAACAGATCCTGGACCACATATATCCCGGACCAGTACTGGTAGGAGAATGTTTTCAACTTTCCAGGCCTGCCCTTGAATGGAAGAATCAAAGAAAAATCTCAGCTGAATTTAAAAAACAGCAAAAGAATATAAATCACTATTGCATGCAAGGCAGTTCTGTTTTGTTTCTTTCAAAATACTGCACAAATATTTTGTATCATTTTAGGCTACTGCTGTATTGCTCAGAAATACTGCTGCATCTGGGAATACCAAATTCCTCCACTGAAAAACAATGGCAGTTTGTACAGTGGAATTACAACAGTGGAAAAACTGGAACCTTGAAGGTCTCTGCTTGGCAGAAGCGAAACACAGCTCCATAGATGTGTTTTATTTATTCACTGACTGCAGAAGGAAACATGTCCTCATTTATTTATTTATTCACTTCTTGAACCAGCTAGGCCCACAGTCCTTGGCTGGTAGTTTCACTGAAGCACAAATCCCCTAGGTGCCTCCTACAGCTACAGGGAAACTGGAATACTTAGTAATTAGTAATTATTACCTATTGTTCACACTGCAATTTTAATTCCCTCTAGTGCCTAGAAAAAAGTAACTTTTTTCCTTCATAATAAGCACTGGAATTTAAGTTTCACACAGTTCTATCCCTCCTTTTCTCCACCCCAGAATTAGGAGGAGATCTGCAATTCAACATGTCCTTTAGCTAAGGATGGATTTGGTAGGGTTCTCTCCTGGACAGCAAGGCTGACAGCAAAACTAGACCTTCATCTAGTAATGAAGAAAAAAAAAATATGACCTTGCTTGTTTTTTAATGCTGATGAGAATTATCCTTATATGAAATGCTGATACAAAGGTTTCTCGTTGTATTTGCCAGTTTTCCAGCATTCTGTGCTATCCACCTCTTTCCACAAGTTACACAAGTAAAATACCCCAATAACTGCTCTGTCACATGCAAGCAATTCAATAGAAAATGCTCCCTAAAAATCAGCAGTTTATGCTTCAACCCTCCTGTCTCTCCTCTTTGGATAAGCGATTTTATTTTGTGTCAATTTAGAATAAAAAATTGTGCTAATCACCTCAGCAGCAACATAGCCCACCAAATCTATTCTATTTCAGGCAACATATGGTTACTCAAGACAAACCAAAAGGCCTCGTATCTTTTATTCTGCATTAGAAGTTTCTTATATTCATTCATATATTCTTATATGCAGCCAAAATCTACTAAACTAAATCTATAACTATTGCCCCACCCCAATACAAACTTGGGTTTAGGAAACAAAGTAAGTTTTATTTTGAAGTGAAAAGGAAGCACATGAATACCATAGCATAGTGTGTAAAAACAGAGTCATCCTCAGCAATCTGGAAAGGGAATATGTAATTACTGGGTTGTTGCTAAAAGAAATCAGATTCTTTGGAATAGATAACAATGGTTATAAATTTAAATAGTTCTAGAACATTTCCACATTTCCCAACAATAATCCAAAATATGTCAGATGTATTGAGGTGAACACTTGTTATTTATCCTATACCCAAAGCAAATACATGGAATACTTTAAATGTTATTTCTAAAGCATCTTCAACTAGTGAATACAGAAGAGTCTGCACTTTGGCAATCCTCCAGAGAAAGATCTTCAATTGACTCTGAAGAAAGGAATTTAAAAGGGCATCAAAATGTTAGACTTCTCACAAAATACAAATATAATCCCCTTTAATTAGGGGAACAGTTTAAGATACACGCCATGGAAGCAGAGAAGCACAGAGTTTTTAAAATGCCAGGAAAAGAAAGAGTAACATTATAAAACATTTAACTGAAAATCAGAATGGTTCTTTAATAATTGCAAATGAACTTTTTACAATATCAGTTTTCTAACTTTCTGGGCACACTTCCTGGTAAACACTTGACCATCCTCCGTGAGTTACAAAGAGTAAGTTTTCTGTGTTATACAGCTAAAAAAACCTGGACATTCATAACAACTTGGCATCACATCTTCTTTTAAAAAACAGATCACACAATAATTTAGACAGCATTTATAGCATTATAAAATCAGACTCCCCCTCTTTAATCACTCACAAGAGCAGTCATTAAGAATACAACAGCTTTAGGAATACAAATAATGAGGATGTAAAACTATCTGTGCAAAACTGCATTATTTTTACTGTCTAAAATTTCAGGGAAGTAACACCGCCAAAAGCAGAGAGAGGATAACAAAGACAAACAGTCATGAAAGCAATGCTACCTTAGATTTTCAAACAGGAATTACATTATGACGTAAATATTAGGTAAAGAAAAAAAAAATCTGATGGCACCTTGAACAACAATGACAAGTGTCCTGGAAATTGCAGTTGAACAGGAATTGATAGAGGTTCATGTTAGAGTCTCTTTCAGGAGTAGCAATTGATTTGGGGGTATCAACTCTAGCATTTCTTCCCATGCAAAAATCTATCTTTCCAACATCTTTGCTTTGCGGGCTACTAATGCATTTAAGAATGAGCAGTCTTTTGAGGAGTGTGCTTTCTTCCATGCATCTGAAATCTTTAAAACAGCTGGATCATTGATTCCCTGGATTTCCCTACTCCAATCCATTTAACTGCAGGAGAGAAAAGCAAACTTTTATTTAAAGTAATACAAAGCAAGAGTGGATTGTATCTTAAGAAAGGATACAAACTCATCTTAAGCACCATATTTTGAAACACAGTATATACTATTCACATATTAAGAAAGGATAACTTTGTCTGTTGTTCTCAAAGAATGCACTAAATAACTTCAAAAAGCAGGTATTCTTGAAACTGCCATAATAAATTTATCACTTTTACATATTATAAGATAAATGATAGTTAGAAACTATCAGAAAAGTAAAGATTTGCATCAACTTCTAATTCCCAGCTTTGGATGGAACCACAGGATCATCTTTATTAGGGAGCACAGTGAAATGTATCAGTTCAGGACCTCTTACTCTCACATATAATTCATCACACTAATTAATAACCCGTAGTCCCACTGACTATGATAATAGCAAAACTAAACCCCCATTATTACCAATCTAAAAGACACCCGAGCAAGTTACAGAAAAAAATACATCTTAACTGAAACAGCGTAAGCCAAAAAAGGAATTAATATAAAAACTTCTCAAAATTTTGAGTTCAACAAGTAAATAAAAAGTAGTAAAACCATACTCACCAATGGCACCAGGTACATCAGAATAAGCACAGTTACAAACTAGTTTTCAATATTTTGCGCGTTCATTAATACAAAATACCAAACAGGTTTCATGGAGCAGGAATAACCCAGACAACAAGCAGAAAATCTGTTCTACTTACCAGGAACACCCAACTCCATTTCTATAAAACGAACATAATTTTGTGCATTTACAGGCAGCTCATCAAACGTCCTTGCATTTGATATGTCCGTAACCCATCCTGGGAGTGTCTCATACTGAACCTCTACTTTGTTTAAGACTTCGTGGTTGGCTGAGAAGCAAACAGAAACAAAAATTTTATGTCCACGGACACTGTATATTCTCTACTATGAAACAGTAACTGTAAAGCTTTTATTCCTTCCTTACTCAGAGAGGTTTGCTCATAAGATAATACAAGCACTGAAGCTGCTGAAGTGTTAGGTTTTTTGTTAATGTAAGCATGGTGGGAGGGGGGAAATCCAGCAGCTATCAGGACTCAGACTTTAGGAATTCCAGTGCTCAGTCATATGCATATATTTTGCTGAAACCACAATCTTTTCAGTTCAGAAAACAACTTTTCAGGGAAATAATTCTCCAAAATACTGGGGTTTTTCCGTTTGGTTTTTTTTTTTTTTTTTTTCTGAACAAATACTGAGAACCAGCTCCCCCTTCATGAGGGAATTGTGAAAGCAAAATTAAGAACCAGCTTTTAAGTATCAAGGAGCTAAAATATTTTAAAATGGCATAGGAGTGTACTTTTTACTAAACATAGTCATAAGATGTAGTTAATAGTTAACAGACTTCTGATGCCCACAGAACGTTTGCCCCAAAACTCTACAATGAATTTGCCAACCAGTGTGGAGTCCCACAGGATGTATGAACACTAACTGTTCCTACTGCTTCTCAGAACAGAAGCAATATTTTGTCCTTCATTTAGTAACTTGCTACAATGTTGTCCTTTAACTATGAATCCTGTAATGACTTCTAGTACTGAAAAAAATGCCAGGCATACTGTTCTGGAATTGAATCACTCCAGTAATTATCTGAACATTAAGTCGTGGAATGACACAGGACAGCAAAACAAAGGGCTTAAGTCTGAAAATGATCAAAATATATTGATAAAAAATGGGAAAATTCAGGCATTCCTTCTTGCCTGCCTGAAAGAGGGGGCATGGTAATTAATGTTATGTAGGATCAAGTCACTCCTGCCAGGACAGCTAGTCAGCTTGGGAAAGGGTTTGAGGTGGAATAGTAGAGGTGCAAATGCAAAACCACATGCTAATCCCCTCCAGCATGTGTGTAGCCAACAAACTCAAGCTTAGCACATTGAACAATTTGTCCTGATGCAGGCAACAGTTCAACAGCAGCAATGCTGAAAGGGCAGCTTTAATTAACTAGGCATTTTGAGAAAGGCTGAAAGAAGACTACTCTGCTGTCCTCAAAGTCTGTAACAGCATAGAAATGTGCAAAGTTTTGGACCAAGGTGTTCCCAGGCTAAGGCAAACGATCCTGAACCAATACTTGTGGCAATCAGAACAGACAGGCACATTAAGGATGTTGGGTTGTAGAGGCCAAGGAGAAGCACTTTATTGTCAGCAGTAACAAGTGAGGTGTTGTCTGCTGTCCAGGTGATCTGTACATCAGAACATACACTCAAAGTGCAAAGCCACAAACTGATCTCCTGGCAGTGCAGATGGTTGTTAGCCTCCCTCTTTCTGAAGAGGGAAAGTGAATGAACACCTAATCTTGCATGTCCACAGGCCCTTTTTTTCTTTGACACCTCCTGATGAGGTTATAGGGAGACAGCAGAAAGCATTTGGTATTGAATGACTTAAGACTACAATCTTCCATTAGCCTGCATTAGTTCAATTCCTTACTCCCCCATAAGAGAGGAGAAAAAGAAGGGATGCATTATTTGATGTTTCAAATGATTCTTTAATTTTGTTCCAGCAGGTGTGATGTAAGATGATGTGTGGTAAAGACAAGCAACAAACTGAGCTCAGTGTAGTCACCATCTAGATTTCTCTCAGCTCTTCACTGAAGAGATTTATCTTTTAGGGTTTCTAGAATATTCCTTAACAGCTTAACTGTATAACAGACAGAGAAAATATAATGATATAATTTGGGAAGTGATGTGATGCTACTTCCAACTCAGAAAAAACAGCTCAGATTTGGGACCTTGGAACCATCTTAAGAGAAAGATCCTCCAGCAATTTCCCAAAACTGAATATGAAAATAGTCATATAGGTCAGACCAAAGGTGCACCTAGAATAGTGTCCCAGCTCTTTACAGCAAATGCCCAGGGAAAAATCACAAGGAAAAAAAAAAAACCAGCATGAAAAGTAAAGCTTGTCCAAAATAATCTCCCAATTTCCTAAGCATCTGTGTTTTCAAAGTCTCCTGAGCTAGAGGTTATGTCTCTCTCTGCTGAAATCAACTGATGTCTGAACTTGGACAGGAGGCATTAGAGAACTAGACTATTGCTTTCACATTCTTGTAAAACTGATTGGCTCAAAGCTAGCAGGAAGTTCTGTCTTCCATAAACTCCTGTCACTGACCAGCGAAAGACTGCAGCCTCAGTAACACCACCTGAAGTCAGCCGTAAATTTACAATACATTTGAGGTTCTTGCTTAAGAGGCAATTATGAAATGCCCACAGAAAGCGAAACTAAAAAAAACCCTGAGTGAGACTCGTATGATCCTCTGATCCAGGTGGAAAAAGGAACAATGTATGAAACATGTCACGCTTTTCCTGAGATGGTGGGTGCTGTGTGTGCTTCTAATTTAGAGACAGTCATTTCACAAGAAGGGTAAATCATGAACATCTCCAAGAGAGTGGGAGGGTAGGAAGGGGAGAGAGAAAGAAATAGTCTGCCAGTGAGAGATTCCCAGACCAGTTTTCTTCTAAATTAAATTTAAATGTCAGTGGCAAGTTTGGAAAAAAAAAATTATACAAGCACACAGCATGCAAAAATGCAGACATCAGAAACAGTCTAATGGTCTGCAAAACACAAAGTGGGAAGAAAGTTACCTTTTGTTTTTTATGGTGGGGCAGGGGTACCATGCAGCATGTGTGCTGAAAATGCTGCCAAATGTTGAGGAGTATAGCAAAGAGAGGTGTGGAACACAGAGGCACTGTGAGAGACAGCATCTTCCAGCTTATCAGAAGTTCAGCTCAAACTCCTTCCTGACACTTTAAGGAAGACAGCATGTCAACAGCTTCTACTAAAGTTCTACCAGAATTCTTAGTTTTTCATACAGTAAAGAAAAATACAGGCAGGTGAGCCACACTGTGCTGCTATGACCAAGGTCAGCTACCTGTTTCCCAGGCATACATAAGAAACAAAGTCTGCCCCCTCAGGACTTGCATCTAACAAGATTCTGGCCCTATCTGAGATGAACAATGAATGAAAAAAAAAGCAATTACTGAAGTCTTAGTACTGTACAACATGGCCACCTGCTCATGTCATCTTTAAGGATGGACTGCCAGAGAAGGTTCTCCTGGCTTGAGCACAAGGTCAGACAATGGGCTACAGGAAAAGCATTTACTGAGTAGTTCTCAATTCAAATGTGCAATCTCCATTATGTTCAAAGGCTATTTCAAGTAAACACAAATGTCCTTAATGTTTTGATACGAGTATCAATCAGGTAATATCTGAGTCTTAAAAAAGGAAAAGCATCCCCTGGTTTAATGTAAGATGAGTAGTAAATATCCTGAATCAAAGTCATTCAGCATGCATTCAGACTGGAACTGGCACTTTTGTTTCAATATCCAGTACCGCAAATCAGTTAGAGAACTCCCACAAGCACATGGAGAAACAAAAGATTTTTTTTTAAAATTCCTTATGAATTACTCTTAACAGATATGTGCTATTTGCAAGGACTAGTGGCAGATCATCACTTACCCCTTTATACATAATTACATCTTTGTACTACTTGTGTCAGTTGTATCCAATTACTAAGTTGATCTCCTCACCCACAAGAAGTTCTCTGATGATGATGATATCACATGAAAAACTGTAACCTGTGACCAGCCTCTAGCCCTGAGGTACCAAGTAGAACGAAAATGGGCATCTATGTGCACATTATAAAAATTAAAAAGCCCAATCTTTAGTATTGTTTTATGTTCTTCCTTTTTTTCTGGAGTATCTCTAACTATTGCAAATTGAACAAGATGCATTATCTATAAAGACACTGGCTTGTGATATTTGAGTATTTTAACATACAGGTACACTTTTCAAGTAAAAATGACCACTGTCTTTCTCAGGAACTACAGTTTCTATCATGCTAAGCTAATGTACATCAGCCATGCATTAGAAAATAGTCTTGCTTTCTTTCACCTAAACTAGCTGTTAGCTTCTTCCCCCACCCCTTGTCCCTCGTTTACACTGTGTAGCTAGCTGTAACAGGTTTTTGGCTGCTCCATGAATCAGTAAAGGGAAGGGAGCTGTTAGAAAAGTAACAGAGGGAAAGAAAAACTTGGCTTTTCAACAGGACCAGTTCTCTCTCGGGGTTCATTGCATGCTTAAATGAAGACCTGGCCTGCTAAAAAAGGGAATCAATACAGTAGTGTGAACAAGCTAACAGAGTTTAGAGTGTGAAACAAGCTTCCAATTTAGCTTGAAGGTGATGCAGGCTGTATAAAATAAAAAGGACAAGCAGTAGCAACATTTATGTTTTAAGAGCTTTATACAGCTCTTTGAATCTTTCTAGTAGACAAAAACCAGTATTTGGTACAGGTGTCTTTAGGGTGCAGGTACAGGTGTGGTAAGATATGTCTGGTGCATCTGCAAGACATTATTGGCTTGATGCTGAAGTAAAATATTGCTCTTCTAAGTTTTACAAGTACAAGTCAAATGCATTTAAAAGTACCAGATACATTTCACCAAAATCTAAAATTTTTAAATAAGCAGTCTTACCAGGAAAATGAGGTATGATTTCACCATCTAGTTTGTATGCAACACCAACTTTGATTTCTGGAAACACATCCAAGATATCCAATTTGGTAAGTGCCAATCTATAAAGAAACATTACTCTTGGTTAAACAAGTTCAACAACCCTTGAATTGTATCACATTGTAAATAAAAAAAAACAAAACCAAAACAGAACAAACCAACAAATCAACAAAGAATCAAACAAAATTGATTCCTGCAACTAATTTTATTTATTCAGAAAAATATCTCATATGGCACTAATCTGTTATCTGGTCTGACTTAAAAAACCACCCCAAACCAAAACCAAACAACCACTGAAACAAAACAACAAACCAAAAAACGCTTAAAGACAGTGTTTGTTGCATCCTTAAATCTGGTAGTACATGAGCTTGTCAAAAAAATCGAAGAACATATATTCTCCAATTGAATTAATTTGTCTATGGCTTTGAGTGTTCTAATTTTAATTGGTGAGGGTGCTGTCAACCTAACTAACCATTTAAAGTATAACCATTTAAGATGACCATTACATTGCATGATACCTATTGGTATCTGTTCCTGTCCTCTCCCAAATGTTCCTGTCCTACAGTGAAGGCAGAAAAATAATCCAACACTGGCTCTACAAATACCTGGCTGCATCTTATTTAAAATAAAACCCACAAAGAACAAGATAAACAGAAATATTTAAATAAAATATGTATTTGCACTATTTGATCTGCTAGAAATTTTGTACCAGTTTGCTTCAGGCACCTCTCATTTTAATTAAAATTCCAAAGACATATCCAAATTTTTAATATTTACACATACTAATGAAGATACTGATGGGTTCCCATCTATCTTATTTTGAAGACAAACAACAAAAGAAACCTCCACAAAGAAAGGAAAGAAAAAAATCTATGTGTATGAAAATGTCAAATGTAAAAATATTTAATGACAGGAAAAATGAGGAACAGCTAATTTATCAAAATATCAAAACAATCAACAGATCAATTTTAACAGTACAAACACTACTAACTAGTATATGGACAATTTACAGTAATCTACAGCATTTCATGATTTTCTGTCAAGCTGCCAGTAAAGCTGTGCAAACAACTCACGCAGTAAATCCATTAATCATGTAGACATATCGGAGTGACACAAGGTCCAGCCAGCCACATCTTCTCTTCCTACCAGTGGTGACACCAAACTCTTTACCTCTCATTTGCAGCAATTCTCCAATTTCCTAACAAAGAGTAAGACACAGGAGTGTGTGGGTTTCTTTTGATTTGGAATACACGATGCAGGTGTATACTTAACATTTTACAATATACTGTATATTACCTTAAAAGTGCTTTCCCCAGTTTTTCACAACGCTGTCCATGTGGATGAAGACAGCAATACAAAATGCTATTTCTAATTCAAGAGAACGATTTTTAGGTAAACTTCTCAAAATTTGTTCCTTCTCTAGCATTCTATTCTTAGAAATGTCTAAGAAAATTACAGTCAGGTTTGGTAGCCCAGTAAACTCAGTCTAGAACCACAAGATTGAGACACCCAAACATATTGTCACCTACATATCTGCATTTAACCATTGTTAACACTGACTTAACAAAAGACAGCCACGACACACCAGGTTCTTTCACCCAGCTGCAGGTCACAGCTGAGGCTGTCGTACTCACGTTATTCTGCTCTGTAGGAAAGGCACCGATCCCGACTCTGGTCGTGTAGGCTTTCACCACCCCGTACACTTCGCCGACGTTCTGCGGCGGCATGCCCAGGCCCGTGCACACGCCTCCAACCGTGCAGTTTGATGAAGTCACAAAAGGGTAGGTGCCTATTAAAACCAAAACAGGGGGTTTAGAAAGTTATTAAAACTCTGCGTTTAAAGTGGTTTTTTAAAAAAGTCTAACCTGGTGAGAAATAGTATTTGCACTGTACTTACCTAGATTTTACAACACTAAAAACCAAGACACACAATAAATGTATTTTACAGTCACAGACACTTTCAACGAGCTCTTAGCTTTGTATGTACATTGTCTGATCCACCTTTATTGGAAAAGGTAGAAATCTTACCACTTACTTCAACTGGTAAAAATGGACTATATAACAATTTTGAATGATCATACAGGTAAAAAACAGGAGTAAGACACCAGAAAAACATACCTTGCTTTCTTATATTGAATATACTCACTAATGTGCAAAAATTTGAAGGGAGACTTTTAAAAAAACAGTATTAAAAGGTTAATGAACACAGGTCTACTATTTTTAATTTTTGGAGGAAAAATAAAATACAAGCTCTACAAACTGGTCAGCACATTATAAGGATAAGAAATTACAATGAAATGCAGAATTCTGGAAAGAACAACTTTACTTACATAATCAAATGAAAAAAGATCATAATTAAAAAAAGAAGACTCCTGGATTATAGTCTAGTGGTACAAGTTTGTCTCTAGTTAAATATTCAGGTCTCATTTAAAATGCAGCCTGGACTGCAAAGAGAAGAGCTAAACATTTCAAAATCCTTAGGTTTATACCATTTTGTTTTATTAAGTAGTGGAAAATGAACCTGAGCATGCCAGTCCTCAGCTGAATTGTGAACAAATACTTCAGCCTCACTATAACTGCATATAATCAAGAAAATTCTACCTGTTGTGTCAGACTTTTTTGTATGTCTTTTGATATGAATCAGAGATGGGTAAGAGAGGAACAACCAAGACAAAAGGAACTAAAAGCAATACAGTTCTTTCAGCAATACAGACATCTTGAAAAAGTCAAAAATCCTTCAGAGACTGATCAGTGAGGTTTCACAGATTAACTTCAGGTATCTCAAACTGCTCAAGAGAAAAACTTGGGCTTAGAGGTGACACGTAACAGCAGTTTGCAAGCATTAATTAGCTTGTAATCTTAGAACACAGTACTATAAAGCTTTTCTTTACTGACAGGTGAATACAGCTAGTGGATGTCAAAAACAGAGCCAATGAACAACTCTTACTTCCACCTCCCAGCCTGATATATTTACATTGCTTTATCATTCACTCGGTGTTTAAAAACACAGAAGACTACACATCCCCACACCTGCATCCCCATCCCCACCCAAATGCACATGTGAGCTTCATTACAGGCTCTGGGAAAGTGGGATGGACTGCAAGCCTGGGATTTACTATCCTCACTGCCAACACACACAGATTCATAAATCTCACTTCAGTACTAAGACTCCTATGCAACAAGGCACAGACAGCAGCCTCATTCAGAATGCTTAATAATCAAATTGGCAATGTCAAACCTTTTGACTGGGGCTTGTCTACTGTTAACACAAGTGCCCAACCCACTGATGGTATCTACCTAAGGAGAGAAGATATTCTGTGTCTTTGGGTCTCACAACAGAGGCAGGAAAATACCTAACTAATCCGAACAACTCTGTATGTATTACAGACATACCCGAGGTGTTTCAGACTGCTTGCACCTTCTATTAACATGAAATCCAAAATACTCACCATTTACAAAAAAACAACCCCCTTAGATAGACTTTTTTGCAAATATCTCAGTTTTGCATCAAAGATTTCCCTGTGACAAGCATATCTCAAGACTTCTTTCCTCTTTTTTTGTCTTGTTAAAAAAGGATGTATCTTCTAATATTCCGATTATCATGGGAAAGTTTGGTGCTTATACTTACAGTGACTAATCTAAGACATATCTTACTCTTAAAAGGAGAGGCTTTCAAACTGAGTATGTTTGAATACACCCAATATCAGAACTTGTACTGGTTGAAAGCTGAGTGCATGCCAATTTCATATTTGTTTGACAGCAGTCCTTACAGGCTTCAATTTCAGGCATTAGCATCTTTGGAACAATAAAAATGATGTGGTTACAAAGGCTAGTGAGACTGAAGAAAATGTGACAAAACGCAGGAGCCAATCATATAGGCTTGTTATGCTTACACAGAGGCATCACATTATCTGTCGTTACAACATAAGAAGCTGCTTTTATTACGTAGAATCTTCTAATTTATTAGTAAACTTAGAGTGTTTTAAGAAAAATTGCATAATTTTTAGTATCAAATAGATTGGGATAATCTTTTCACTCTTGCCTCATTAGCAATCCAGATTACCAACAGCTTTCCTGACATTGTGAAACAGTGGAAAACTCTTATATAAGGATTTTTTTTAAAAAGCAAGCTGATTTTTCAGAAGTCAAGAAGTATTTTGCATATATGCTTCACCTCTCAAAGCTCTCCATTTTTATTCTCAAGTGATTTCCACAGATGTATAAAATCGTGAGTTATTTCATATAAATTTAGACACACTGAAGTAATAGCCACACTCTAAGAGGAGCCCCTTGATCTTTACTGTCATTCAAATTAGTACTCTTGGCAGAGTCTACAGCTTTTTGAAATAATTTAATTAACACACCCACTCACCCACCCCTTTATTATTTGCTAGTCATAGAGAGTGCTGTTCTTCCCAAATACAAACCATTTCTGCCATGAGAACAGCTAATCACAGGAGAGTTTATATTTAATGTTCTTTTTTCACAACATAAGCATATAGCAACATGTGTCTCAAAAAGACCATACCTACCAAAATCTATGTCCAGCAGTGCTGCATTTGCACCTTCAACTAAGATCTTCTTTGGTGGTCCATGTAAAGCCTCATACATGAAATAAACACCATCCCTTACCATTGGTTTTACTTTTTCCATGTAGCCCTGAATAATACAAAAGACAATTGTATAGTATGATTTCATTAAAATAAAGGCGGCCAGAGTAGAATTGCTATTGTTCCCTCATAACAGCACTCATATTCTTTTCAAAAAGAAAAAGCAAACAAAGAAATGTTAGCTATGCTTCAATGTGAACAAAGGGAGGAAGAATATGAGACTCAGATTTACACAATAGGTGTGTACACTCTTCCTAGGAGGAAAGAAAAAAGGGAGAAGGGTGACAAGGAAAGAAAAATCCAAACTTCTGGAATGCTTTAGACATACTCAAGCATATTCAGTATTATCACTATACTGTATTTGGCATTTTATTTCCAAGTGTTCAAAACGTCTCTCTCAAAACCAGCACGTAGGGAGTTGCACTTCTGGCCATCTGAAGCCAGCAAATGCACACAATTGTGAATTGTAATTTGTAAGTAAAAGTAAAAAGTTATTTATTGGAATTAAGCATCGAATGCCTGAATGCCACTGAGCAGCTGGATGCAAGAAGCCAATAATGTTCAGATTATCACTTGGTAAACAGCCTTTCTCCTCCATGAGAACACATGGGAGTTCTCATTGTATCAATTTACTCCACATGAAATACAACACTTTGTCTTTCAGAACTGAATCAAGTGCATTAGCATAAGACAAGTAATTTTCCTCAACCTACAAATACATGTTGTGTTTCCACTTTAACAAGAAGTTTCAGATATTCTGTAATCCTGAATTGCATTAAGTAAACTATAAAGCATTATGAAGCAATCAACTGTAACTGGTTTCTAGATCTACATATTAATAAAAATACAACAACTCAATATGTACAACAGGCCTTATTTAAAGTAAAACAAATAGAAGTGCTAAGAACTCCCATATATCCTATTCTAGAGCTATAAAAATTAAAGGTAGAGGAAGGATGGTTTCTTTGGCCTTTCTTAAAGAACTATCACATAATGTCACGCGCCCTCCCTGTTCCACACACACCTCAACAGTTTTGAACAATGTCACATTTGTTTGACATTTTAAGGGTTAAAAAAAATCTCATATAGGTAAGTTTCTATAAAAAGCATGAACAAAAAGGTTGGGTAGAAGGGTAAGACACCTGACGAGATTTTCAAATAATAACTTGGATGCTGTGCAAATAAAACCTAATACCAGTGAGAAAACTCTCAAGTGTCCAATCGCAGGGAAAACATCAAATCAGAATTCATAATTAACCACAAGACTAGTTTGCTGGCAATCAGGCTTCATTAGTTCTGCTGCTATCAATTTACATTTTTCTATGTTGCTAGACAGTATTTTTTTCTAAAGGCTTATTACTTTGAAAAACAATTTACTTCGGTTTTTAACTTTCTGAGACAAGGAATTAATATTCTGCTTTACAATGAAGCATATGTTTCCCAACTACAATTCTGATTTTTCTCCTAGACTATATGTTTGGGCAAGCAGAAGTAAGTCAAGAAGAAATCACCCTATACAAGCCTTTTTCTTAACATTCACAGTATCTCTCTTGAAACCAAGTTTTGAAATGTTGTATAAAACAAGGCTGTGAGTGTCCTTAAGGACAGCAGCAGACTTCAAAACTGATATATACAGTTTCCCATGATAGATTCTAACTCCTCACACAAGCACAAGCATCAGTCTCCGAGGGATTTGCATTTCAGTAACTGCACACAGTGATTACAGAATTGAAGAGACAAAAGCAGGCTTACCTTCAGCTTTTCCAACTCCCCTTCAATATCTATCTCTAAGGTAGGATATATTGCTTTGTACTGATTGGCTAACACTTTGAACCTGAAAGGCAAATATGCTTCACTGATGTTTCTGTTTATTTGTTTTCCTCCCCAACTCCCCATCAACCTTTGATTTTGAATGGTTACATATCCACAATTATTTGGTAATTTAACCATTTCAAACAATAAATTATGATTAAAATTATGGTAATATAATTTAATAAAATTATATATAATTTTTTATTTTAAAAGAACTTTTAATTAAGAAAAATAACACGAACCAGATGTAATTGCTTACACAGGGTAGTACCTAGAAACCAAAAACTATGCTTACAACTGTGTACAGTAATTACCTCTCAGAAAAGTCATCAAAATCAGAAACAAGATCACACATTCTGAGTCCACTTCGAGCTGCCTTTGAAGAATATACTGGACCAATTCCTTTTTTGGTAGTTCCCAAACTTTGAAAAGATAGTAACAAGGGGTTATTGATATAAAGATGTTTTTTCTTTAAAGCTATTCCATCCTTAGCATAAAATGAAATGCTGTTAATTGTGAGCATTTAACTCGTTTTAAGCATTTAAAACAAAAGATACTTTTCAGATGCAACCTAGTGTCAAGAATATCTCTACTTATACAAGCAAATATGTTAATCTTCTACATACTTCTGTTTTTAAAGCAATAATTTTTTGTACTTTAGAGAACTCTTACATATTTATTTGTACACAATTCTGAACTTTTATACTTAAGGGACCAAATGTCAAGAAAGCATCCTTCAGTATTATGAACTGAAACTAAATAAACACCTTTCTAAAATACTGTTCTGAAGACCTAAAGAAAGTCCTCCATAAAGCAACAGCACAAAGAGTATGGATTTTAAGTTTGTATATACAGAAATACCTCAGTTAGAGCCAGGAAAATGGAAAACATTGCCAAACATCCAAAAGTGACAGACACACTCAAAATGCTCTATGTTAAGGGTTCAGGGATGGATTTTCCACGGTAGCTGATTCTGAAAACCTGAATTCTTTTTCTTACCCTAACCTGCCCACTCTGCCTGAAAAGCCTTTTCCAGCTTAAGTCTGTGATGATACAACACAAAACCTGCCTGCACTGACTTTACTGTGAGAGAAGTACACCTAGTTCAGAGAATGTCTTCTGCCACAGCCATGCTAAAGAGCTATCAAAATGGAGCCAAACTGCACTCATCACATGCAGATTATCAAATATCTTCCCCATCATGCTCAATACATTAGGTAACTTTTTAAGGAGAAGCGAACAGGTCTGCAGCATTTTCAGAAGTGTGCTACATGTTGCTGAGCTTAATTGTGCATTTAGTTTTAACAGGTTTGGTTTGGGGTTTCCCCCC
>VZRO01006319.1:0-75313 GCA_013397915.1 Daphoenositta chrysoptera
ATAATTATATATATATATAATAATAAGTGTTTACAGGCAAAGGAAATAACCTCAGCAGCTGGACTTGGATGATTTTTGTGGGTCCCGTCCCAATCCAGTCTATTCTATGATCACTTCATTTTTAGTTCCTCTAAGAGCTAAAAAATAACACATAAAATACCCAGAAGTGACAAAACACACAAGTTCTCTGCAGTTTTGGAAATCTATGAGAAGTGTAGATTTTCTTCCTCGACACCCTTGGCAATAGTGCCAGGATGGGAGGAGAGTCACACACCTGGAAAAAAACAGCCTGTTTTTTTCCCCTCATCCCAAGCTGTTATGATGGAGTTACATTAAAAATCCAGAAGGGTTTCAGGAGGGCCAGAGAGGATGAAGAGGAAACAGTCACCCTGTGACACAGCATCAGCACAAATCAACTGGGAACTAGGCTGGAAACCTGGGATGTGCTTGTGGGATCTCATCAGTAGCTGGCAGGCAAAAAGGACAACAGATTTTTCAGCAGTTTATTCTCAAGTGCTCGTAATCTCTCTAGTTGTATATGTACTTAGCCTTCTAATGGAAACTAGGAAATGCAGAAAGCTCCTATAACACTCATCCCAGTGCTTCACCAGAGTACTAAATCCTAGGAAACCACTTGTAACAAACTGAGAGCTCAGGTACAGAACACCAGAGGCTGCCAATGACAGCGCATCAGAGGAAGATAAGAGACCATGAGCATCTCCAGAGATGCCTCACTCCCACACTTGAGCACTTCTGTGCACATTGCCCACATGCCAGGAAGCTGTTTATTGTCCATGTCGCAGAAGAAGTTGGCAGAAGTACCTCACAGCCTTTGGCAATCTGAAAATCCCTCCTTTGAACAAGAGTCAAGAGAAAAAGCTAAGCTAAAACCTTGAAAGAGTTAAAATTATTTCATTAACAGAGGGTCTGAATTTCGAAGTTAGATCCAAACCTGCGTTAGATCCAAACCTGATGCTGAGAGTGCTTAGATTTCATGTTTCAGCTAGAGCAAAGTCCAATTAGAAAACATGTTTGCTGTCCCACAGAATACCTATCACTTTGAGATTGTACTTTTGTGGCATCTGGCAAGAGGGGAGGAAAAAGGGAATATGGATACAAAGGGAACACCTTTTGAATTTAGCAGATTCAAGCATAGAAGTATTTTGTTCTATGTACAAACTCGAAGATATTTTCTTTTCCCTTGATGTGCATAGCAGAGTTATGTGAAGTCTCTCCAAGTCAGTCCCTGACACACATTTGTTTTTGAGAGAAGCAGCAGAAAAATCAGAATGAGAACTCCAGTGCTGCAGAGACACTGCTCTACAAAACTGAGCATCAGGCAAGGTGAGAAATGACAACTGGTGTTACACACAAACCACTTATGGCTTACTGGGTCTACTCACACCTTTCTGGCTCAATTTTAAAATTCAGAAGCAAGTGCCAATCTTAAACTCACCAACTTTTCCCCACCTGGCTCAATGGACACCTTTTTCCATTCTATACTAACTCAGCAACTACCTCACTCACAGACACCTGCCCAAGAGCTGGTTTTTATCCATCAAGATGTAGGACTTGGTCTCCATATATTTTTCATTCATGAATTCATTATACATATATATATTATACAATGAATAGAGGACAGTTGAAACTGGATGATATTTAAGGTTCCTTCCAATCCAAACCATTCTCTGATTCCGTAATTTAAGTGCAGTTTTCTTTCACGGTCTCCTGACAAGATTCTGTAGCACTGGTACAGAAACAGTGATCAAGAGCTTGAAGCTATGTCCACAAAAATAATCTGTGGAAAATTCCCCATGACACTGGAGTCCATGGGCTGCTCTGGGCTCAGTCCTTATCAAAGACATCCCCATGGTGCTACACAAACAACACACAACTGTGTGGACAGTAGCCTGGTTACTAACAGAAAGCATGAAGAAATACTGCTGGGATTAACATAGCACAGGATAAAAGCCAGCTCCATTTCCTATCAAACTCTTGATGCTATTTTGGATAACATCCCTGACAGTAACTCTCCATTTCACAAGCCAACAGCAGATGACTGCTTGCAGCACAGTGCTGACTTGCTTCCTTACACACCAGCACTTGGCCACAACAGGAAAAATTCCAGCATGACCAGACATGTCAGCAGCTTTGGGGACACAACACATTTTAGGACCTGTCCTAGTGCACACTGTCCAGTCAGACTCTCTCAATCAGCTCTGCTGGCTCAAAGGGAAAGCCTCCAAAACACTCGTTATCCCCTCCAGGCACTCTGCTATGCAGTCCCTTTCATCTTGCTTTGGGCCAAGGTGTCAGTCACCACATGGACAGTTAATCCAGCTCTGTCTAGGAGCTTCCTATCCCTCAGTAAAGGGCACACCTGGAACACTAAACACACACCCAGCTGCCAGTGTGTCTGCAGGAAGAGGTCTTTGTTTTAGTAGATCACGTAGCATGTGCCCAAACTCCAAGCAAGAATCAGCAGCACCATTTTCCTATGGTAAAGCACCTGTAGAACCCAAAGTGCACAAAAGGAACACCCTTCCCATTTACTGAGCTATTTACATTCCCATTTACAGTTACTGAGGCATGGGCCAAGGGAATGCCTGCGATTATACCTCAGATATCCCATCCCTCCTCCAACAACCAAGCATCACTGTCCTCTTCATCTCTCACTTACTGAAAGTAAGCACAGAAACATTTATTAGTGTGTGTATAGAGGCTCTGCCAAACTAAAAACAACAAATGTGGCACTTTCCTCTTGGCTCTGTATTTTACTTACATATGTCTCTTCTTTACCTCTAATCTACAGATGCTCAGGGCAGACAAGCTAATAGAGGAACTGTCTCCAACCTAATCCTGAACTATCAAGATACACAACACAGAAAGGCTTGCAAGCTGTAGAAGCATCTGTGCTAAGAAAGCAGGACTCTGTCCATAGTGGGGGTGAAAGTTGTCTGCATTTTAGTTACAGCTTGAGCATCTGCTTTACAGGGCAGGAACAGGATTCTTTCCAGTGCTAAAACTCTCAAGAAGATAAAATCTGTACCACTGGCTTTTGTTTTCTCTTTTAGATCAACTGTTTTAACCCTCCTTATTTAAATACATTACAGTAGGAAAAAAGGTGAGGTTTCAAATAGAACTAAATGAACAAAGCACACAGCAGCCTCTGTAATCCCTCCTGCTGGAACTGCAATTTCTTTTTGTAGGAGAGAACTGTGTGCATGTGTTTCTGCACGAGCTGTGCTGGTTCTCCTCGCTTACAGGACTTGGCACAGCACTTCCAAGGGAATAATGAAATAAAACCAAAAATGCTCTGGCCTCTTGGTCCCCTGGGTTCTGCTGGCTGGCAGGACAACACACAGATGGTGCTGGAAGGCAGCAGGCTTGGCACTGCCCTCCCATACTGTCCCCCAGCTGGTCAGGAGGCTGAACACAGGTAACATGCTCATGGCAGCACTCCAGGCTTGCCAGGAGTTTGTCAGCAGCAGGACATCCCAGCACGGTGCTCCTTGGAAAGGGTTCCTTCAGGAGGCTACTTGTATATCCAAACAAGGCCTAGAAGTAAAGTGTTGAAGCAATAATTTACTAAATGTATCACACACACAGATTTATAGCTGTGTTTCCTGACCCCACAAGCAATAGGGAAAATAAATAAATAAAAAGCTCATTCTTTTCTTGGGAACAAGTAAAGGTCAGTTGTCTCATCAAATTTCATCCCTTAATAGTACGCCTGTTCCCTCAAGGAAATTTCTAATTGCTCCTCAATAATTTCAATCTTTGGCTTCTGCAACATTACTGAGTAATTTAGCTGTAAATTTTAGGAACTTCTTCAGGGAAGAGTCCCTAGTTTGCTCTGAAGAGATCCTGAGAAACCCACACGAGAAGAGACTCTCATCATGCATCATTTGCCAGTGAAACGTTTGACAGACACCAGACAGACTGTGAAGACAACACACGTACAATGACACTAGTGCCACATGTGATGCTTCTCTCACAGCACAAGGACAGGTTTGGATGATATATTGGTTATCAGAGCTTATAATTTCCAGACAAAAGTGTCTTGATATCAAACTGTTGATTTTATTTATTGGGCCTCTGGCTCCATAAGTTGATCTTCTCCCCTACACATCAGCACCTACACTCATCTGCTCCACAGAGCCTAAACTCTACAGCCAAAGCAAAAGAGAAAAGATGTTTACTCACGAGCTGAGCAAACACAAGCCAGCACACTCCTCATCATCTCTTCTTTCTTTCTTTCTAGAGAGGGTTTATTTAGAGTTATCGCATCTCTCTGCCAGAGCAGTGCCAGAGCCTCATCTCAGTTAAGAACCCAGCATTCACCATGCAAAGGCAAATACTTGTTCCACAAAGAGCCACACACTCAGGTGCTCTGCTTCTGTGCAACACCACATGCTGGGCTAAAATTACTCAAGTGTTGAGCTATGTGAATAACTGTGCACAAGATGTAGCCTAATGTCTAATAAGATATCACAGCAAGTTATATCTGGTATTTTGCAGGCACTGTATTGCAGAAATCTCTCTTTACCATTAAGTTCAAAACTGTAAGTGGGAGAAAATAACTTTTTTTTTTTACCAGAGTAAGACTCCTGTGGTTGCCTATCACAAGAATGCAACAGAGAGGTGTATGATCTGCAAAACAGTTGATTAATTTTGCCCAGCACTCAACTTTAATTATAGGACAGCCTTAAGGCTAATATAAAATCCTTACTATGCAGACTCTGGATAATCACAGGCTGTGTTCTGGGAGTTCTACCTCTGCAGCAATGGAGACAGGGGGCCATTTGAATGCCTCTTCATTACACATGATGCCTCAGGTTTTAACTTTCATATTTTTCAAATCCTGTATTGCCTAATGTGTAACTCTGAAGTTCCTTGTAGCCTGCTAACTCCTGTTCTCTAGACATAACAAAGCCTCTCCAGGCCTGCTCTCCAAGGACGCCCAGGCTGTCCTGGGCCTGAAAATGTGTAAACCAACATCTCAGAAGGGGGATGAGCTTGGGGAAATTACATCATTAACTGAAGTTTTAATTGGTGAATTTATGCTGATATGCAAACGAATCAAACCTATAAAAGTGTGAAGAACTCGTGACCTTTCGTCCATCTTGGGGTCCATATTGGATGCAGCCTTTGGCTCCCAGGGTGTACCTTTGAAGGCCTTTCAAATAAATACCTACCTTTATTCCCTTATTCCTGTCTAGTCTCTTGTAGCCACTCAAGGCATCATAGTTCACACCTACTTCACTGCCATGTAGGAGGTGCAGGGCTACTGAACCTCCTGCATTTCTCCTGCCTCCCTTCTGCCTTTCCACAGCTGCACACTTGCTCTTTGGGGGAGCTGCCAGGGCTGGACAGATGCAGCCAGCAGAGGAGCTGGGTGGGAAGAGGTTAAACAGTCCACCCGAAGCTGGGGCTGTGGACACAATCCACGTTTGCTGCCAGCCCACTCCCCAGTGCCCACACTATGCCTCCAGAAATTGCCTCCTTTCAACTGAATGATTTGACATTTATGCTAAACATGTGCTTGCCTTACCTATAGGCGTTTTCTGGTACATAGAAAGTTTTCCTCTTTGGAAAAGGCGCACTGGCCTTGTTCCAGCTCAGCATCCCCTGGTCCTCAGCCCCTTTGCTGCAAGAGCCTCTGCACATGGACAATGCGCACGTCACAAGGACCTTAAATGTCAGTGCACATCTTTTGAAAGGACTTTCTGGCAAATCTATGATTAAAAGTAGATATTCAAGCAGAAGATGAATATATTATGTCCTCAGGCTCCCTAAGTCATGATCCATATTTATAATGCAAGGCTAAGGCTTCTGTTGAATAATTACATCTTTTGCCTGCCCATTCTTCCCTCCCACCCCCATATGTATACACTCACCACAAATGCATATATAACATTTAAAGTGAGCACTTATTCAACCCAAAGGCAGAATATCCTTGAGTATGTGCATGCTAGAGAGAGAGCTTAATTCTGTAATTATCATGCAAGGTCTGCAGTAGCAAACCTTGTTGACATTAAAACACCTTACTCAGCATGAATAAAGGTGAGAACAGCGTATTCCAAAGGGGCTGGAGCATGCCATGGCTAACAAATCCCAAGAGTGTAGTAGCCACAGTCATTCCAACTTCAGGTAAATATTTTCCTTCCAAGCAGAAGTCTCCAATTTGAAGTTCCCGCATTCTTACTTGGTCAGTTCTTCAGAGTAGAAGGTGATGCTTTATAAATGAAAGGCACTTTAAAACATTTGGCAGCCACTGAATTCAGAAATCATACACAACCCCCCCCATCAGTATCACAAATACTGCTTTTCAACTAATGTTGATCTCCTCTCTCTTATTTGAGGTCATCTTTCTCAGCAACAAGCACTGCCACTGGATGACTTGAAGTCAGAAATTTGCTTAGAAGGAACATTTTGACCAGTATCTTAGGAACAAAAGCCTGTATGTCTTCATACACCCTTCTCAGGACTACATATTTCATTATAGAAGAGGGAGAGTACAGGTATCACTAAAAACAATTCCACACAACCAAACAGATAAGAACTGCATTCATTACAGCTGGGAAATGCAGCTCTTACACACAAGTACGTGTATGTGCACGTACATGCAGGCAGGCACTTCTAATTCATTGGAAAATCGGAAGATTTTTCACTAAATTGAACACTCTCCATCTTTAGTAATCCAGTTCTGGAAGTGGAAATGCTGTCAGTAGCCTCGAAATAATGTGCTGCAAACAAAAATGTTTCTTGACAGGACCCCATCTTTTGCCAAGAACTTTATTAAAAAATTCCTAGCAGGTCTCATCACTCTTTTTACCTCCCCTAAAATTTGCCCTCTGATACACAAAAGGAGCAGAAGGCACTGGGAGCCTGCACACAGCATTGTCTCATGGGCTCCACTTACCCAAGAGCAACTTGCATGGCAAATTTATCATCACAGACCTAGTCCCAGATAACCAGTGTCAACGAAATGCATTTAGCTAGCTAGGATTCCTCCCATTACATTATTTTAAAATCCAAATCCCTTAATCAGGCAGAAATATAAATCACAGTAACACTGGTCAACTGCAGAAAAAAGCCACAGCTGCAACAATGGGTGTCACATATTCTGGGGGCTGGCAGAGCCAGACAAGAACACCACCCATGGAGCAGACTATTTGAAAATTAAGCTCTTCAGCTCTGAGCAGGTCATCGAGACATCACTCAAGGCAGAAGTATGGGAAACACAAGTGATATTATATTGCCAGGCAGCAGGGGTGAGGTAGTGGGAACAGGGATGGGCAGAGCATCATTGAAGAAGCTACTGACTTCTTGCTTTATTCACATCATTGCTCAAGAAGACAAATGGAAAAAACTCCTGCCTTGTCCTCACTGCTCATGGCTTAGCAGAATCACAGTGATTTGTCTTTCTTCTTTTTCCCATCCACCTCCAAAAGAGATAAAAATCGTTACCTCCTATCATAAATAATTCTACCACGTGCCCTGATCAAGAAGCAGGGTATAACCAAGCTCCCACCGAGTTGTCCTACCATCTCTCTTGTCCACAAAAACAAGAGCAGAGAAACAGAGAAACTTACTGGTCTTGACCTGCAACAAATTAGTTCAGTTCTGTAGCAGATAAAGGAAGTCAAGGCTACACCAACGGCCTCTGCAGAGGAAAGAGACACCAAAAAAACAAAGGTATTCCTGGGGCTGTAGTCTAATCCCTCCCTGAAAGATTTTATGTTAATTCAGAAAGGTTCCAATTTTCCATCCAAGCATTTGTGTCTGCCAGTAGGGCATCCAAGCCACAAAAAGCGGTTGAGCTGCTGAATTTTCACAGGGTAAAGTCAGGCCCCTGGAATTTTTAGTTCCTCACCAGTAGAATTCATATAAACACAGGTGGATGGCAACATCCAGAGATGGATGTATTGACTTGCTCTGCAGTCCAAACACTACTCTGAGGTCTATCCTGCATCGCTTCTTAGCACACTGCAGCATCTCACACCAGGGATGTCTCATTTGTACCACTTGCTGCAATTGCAGCAAAGAATTCAGTTCCTAAGCACAACTTAGAAGAAAATCAGCACAAAAAATAAGAATTTTTGTAACTCAGGCTAAATTTCTGGGTTATTGTAATACATTTTGCTGCTGGGAAAAGAAACGCACAACAAGATGCAGTCACTGCATTTCCATGACATATGTCCTCTTGTTTAGTCCTGAAGAGGATTGCATTTGTCATCTCATGACACACAGGACATGTGCTATGCATTTCACTCGTTCTGCCAGCTACTCAGAGTTTTATGTAGCAGGTTTCCTCGCTGCTGTGCCTCATTCCTGGAGCATCACTTAAGCCTAGTCTTTATTTGGAGTGGCAGATACAGGAAGCAGTCCCGCTAAGATACGGGAGAACATCTGCATCCGAGGCTTGCTCCTGCTTTGTCATTATGAATATATAATATCACAGCCCTGGGAAGGGAGGAGGCAAGAGCATCCTTGCAAGTGTGTTTGATGGGGTGGGTAAATCTTGGCTATAACAGTAATTAAGAAGCTGATGTACCTATGGCACACTAGTAATAATTTTTGGAGACAGTTTAGCATTCAGGAAAGGTCAGATGAGGTGGGGTAGAAGCTCACCTCAAAAAGACAAGGGGTGGCACCTAAGCTACAGTGTGCCAAACTGAACAAAACAATTGCAAGTAATTTCTTACCTGCATCTAGACTACCATGCCAAACCATTGGCAATGACTGTGGACCCATTCTCACCAAGTGGCTTGTCTGTGCATTCCACAGCATGCCACTGCTCACAAACCAGCTCCAGATTGACTTCACTGCCTGCAAGTGGCTTGCCTGGCTGAAATCTCACCAGGATAGTCCTCAAAGAAGAGGAGATCTTCCCTTGGGAAAGCCCTGGGCACCCCAAAAGAGGAGCTTCTCTTAACGGTGCCACTGCTTTTTCCATCTGCTCCTGTGATCCCTGGTACAACCATGAACCTGCTTTGCTCTCCACCCTCATCCTGGTGCAGGTCTGTTCACGTCAAGTGCAAACCTGGGGGCTGAAAATGCCTCTGGCAGAGCCTCCAGGGGCTGCCAGCACCTCTGGTCTCTTTGGGGTGCCTGCTGCTGTATGGGGCTCACACAGGCTTTACAAGAGGATGCAGAAATGCACACCCAGAACGATGCCACAGAAGAGGGAAAGTATACACAGACAATTCACAGAACAGTCACCAAAATTCACATCAAACATCAACTCCTCACATACATGGAGCTGTCAGACCACAAAACAACCATGGCTCTCTCTCTGCCACCAAGAACCAAACCTAGGGCAGGGAAACAAATGTAGAGCAGCAGAGATATCTCACGCACACCAAGCCCACCAGAGCAGTGCAGATAATGTCTACCAAGCATCCACGTCCTAAAGGAAAGTTTATGACAATTGTAAGGACTGTTTGACTTCAGACTCCAAAATACAAATTTTAAATTCAAATAAACTTTAAAATGTCACAAATGCACCCAGAAAAGTTTTAGCAAAACCCATATTAGCTTATACTTAGTAAAGGCAAACTAGCTCAGCTACAACAGAAACAAAGCTCCAAAACCAGCCTGGGATTTAAGTCTTACAACCTGCTTTTACTCATTAAATACCCAGTCCTCTTCTGGCTGATTAGAGTAACAGGATACCCTGAGAAAGGCTGCTTTTATATTTCCCGGACTTTAAAGAATCAAAATAATTTGGGAAGTTTTACTGGGATTTCACGCTTCTTCATTAAGTAAGGAGGTGAAACTCCTGTTAAAAAAAATTCCCCAGCTACAAAGGAGGTGAAACTCCAGTTTAAAAAAACCCCAAAACTTTTCCCAGCTACAAACACACTAGTTATTATTTCAATATTTATATTAAACCATACAAACTGCATTTTTCTTTAGAAGCCTCATGTTTTTGCCTGGACTGTATAAAATGTGGTTGCCTCCAGAGGCAAAATGTAGAGGAAGCGGAAATCCATTCTGGAGAGCTGATGGGTTTTCTTGCCATACATCAAGATGTATGCCCCTTCTGTGATGCCTAAAACACATTTTTAGCCAAAAACTGACCTGTGTAATGCAGCACACTGTGACATCAGAGCATCTTTGGGTTATTTCACCACACACTGTACAGTATCCTAACCTAGCACAGTCCTTTACCCATGAGAACAGTCTTTACTCTAACTCAAAAACAATCTAACTTCTGATATGCTTAGAACATTCTTCCTTTTGATTTTTAAGTCATTAGTGTTATGTTTGGGCAGTTCTGTACTACTTCATAACATTATTTTCCCTGATTCAATTAAATATTTACTAAAACAAGATATAACATCATTTAGATTCAATTATTTTGGCAATCTATTGCTTCTCAGAGTTGAAAATATTATTTTAAAAGAATCTGAACCATGAGGTTAGATCATTTACTGAATCACATTAAGATGCAATCAGATGACTCAAAGATAACTTTTGAGAGTATCTGGGCAAATCTCACTTCCTCTTTTTATGAGCTTACTCTTCACAGTACCATTTAGCTAAAAATGCTCTAATCACTAGAAAAACTTGTCAGTGCAGTTTGTCAAGTTTCCTGCAAGTCTCATTTATTTTGCCTTAGACAGACATTAGCTAAGTGCCCCAGAGCCTTTCTCCCTGCACGCCAACATGTCTTCTCTGCAACTCTTTTTTTTTGCTGTGTTAACAAACATTGCCCAGGGAGGTGGCTCCTCATCTCCTAAGCCAAAACTCATCAACGCCCACGGGGTCCAGGACAAGGCTCAGATGGATTTCTCAGGACCCACCTCCTTTCCTTGCTGCTGGATGCCCCTGGAAGCAGGGATTTGCAGATTTGCAGGGCAAGGAAAAAGTTCTCTCTAATGTCTCCTCCAAATGGAAAGATTACACGAGAGGGGCCACTGTCTGACCATAAACCCTCTGAGGGCTGTTTCTGAAAGTGGTACAGTGTTTGCCAGGGAGATATTTTTAAGGGTCTGAGTTTGAAGATCTTTGAAATGGAGAGTTTGCTGTCCTTCCACAAGAAACTGCTTCTATGTCTGTTCTTCATACACCTCTGCTGGGAGGAAAGGCTGAGGGAATTGGGATGGTTCAGCCTGGAGAAGAGAAGGCTTTGGGGTGACCTCACTGGGGCCTTGCAGTGCCTGAAGGGAGCCCCCAGGAAAGATGGAGAGAGACTCTTGACAAGGGCCTGGAGTGACAGGACAAGGGGCAATGGCTTCACACTGACAGAGAGGAGGGGTAGATTGGATATGAGGAAGAAATTGTTCCCTGTGAGGGTGGTGAGGCCCTGGCACAGGTTTCCCAGAGAAGCTGTGGCTGCCCCATCCCTGGCAGTGTCCAAGGCCAGGTTGGATGGGGCTCTGAGCAAGCTGGGATAGTGGAAGGTGTCCCTGCCCATGGCAGGGGGTCCAAACTGAATGGTCTTACAAGTCCCTTCCAACCCAAACCATTCCATGATTGTAGGATCAAACATCAGCTCCTAAGTACTGCTCTGCTTGCAGGAAAACAAAATATTCCCTATCAAAGGAGAGCAGAACCATCCTTGAAAACACCAGGCACACAAATTTGCAAACACTACTGGCATTACAGTTCTCTGCAGATTTATCCCTTAAGTTGAAGACCCCATACAGAAAATTAGTGGAAATCAGTCCTTTGTCTCAATATTGTTTTCCAATAGCCTCTGCATTAGCCTTTGATTAGCACACCTATCTTTTAATAAGTTACTACACCATCCAAGCTGAGCAGTCAAGAGACCTACCTTTAATGTCTGGGGTTGCTAGCAGAAATTCAGGAAGCAGGTGTGCCTCAGCGTCACCCTCAAGTTAGAGGGAGCTCAGATTGTTCTTCTGCACTCTCGCCTACTTTAGTTGGAACATTTAAGCATTTCTCAGTAGTGGAAGTCTCATTTCCAGCTATGCAACAAGGACAATCACATCAGGCTTGATGGGATCCAGGGTGCAGCTTTTCCTGAACTGAGAGTGCAGCCTGGAGACACAGGAGCTGGCACTGCTATAGGGCTGCACTTGGAAACACAGGCAGCCAAAAGCCTATGATTGTGCAGACATCACATTTATAATGAAAATGAATTTTTTAAAAAGCACAAAAACATTTTTAGGTGCTGGGAGTACTTCAAGCATTTTTGATGCAGGAGGATTTTTTTTTTTTATTTAGTAAACAGATGTAATAAGCTTGTACCAAGTTTGAGGAAATTGTTACAGTCCTTTTGCCATTTACCTAACTACATTTTTCTAGGTTACCAGACATATCTTAGTTTAAAATAAAGATGTTTAAAGATAACCCTCTTTGTTTCTACCTTACTCTACAAAAATCCAGTATGTGCAGCACAGCACTATTCATGTGGGACCCAATACCCTGAGTAGAAAATTTTAGTCCAATAAGCTCAAAAGCTGGTTTTCAGTTGCATTATTGCCTCCAAAGAGACAAACGTCACCTCATTTGTTCCACAAATACTAATATAATTTGGCTTTGATCTGGTCCTGACCAAGATAAAAGGTATCCTTTGAAATACATTCATTAGGGTTTTAACCCACTTTTAAATAAAAGGCAGGTTTTACACAACCTCACTTTAAGCATTTTACACATCTAAATAAGGAGGACAACATCCTCAGCTACTTCCTCCAGAAGATATCCTCTTCTAGATAGACTAGGGACACCAAAGACAAACCTCTCCTTGAACCCTCTGGGGTTCTTCTTAAAAGCACCCTCTGCAGACAAAGGAAAGGGCCCACAGAGAATGAAATTATTCCTCTTACATTACAACAGATGTCTGTGAAATGACTTGCCACATTTACCATTCCAATGACTAATGAGAGGACAGAGAAAGCTCCAGGAATTTTAAGTTAGAATAGGTTATTCCCACTGCATTGGTTACAGTAGGAAGACAAACATCCATCCAAGAACAACTTGATTCTTAGCTTGTTGGTAAGGAAATTTAGGATTAAGTCAGTCCTGGCCTTTTAATACAGGCAATTACATATTTGACCAAAGTTGACTCCTCTCCTGCTTCCAGTGCTTGGTCTACACGTGTTTCAGGAGTTAAACATTAAGACCACATGCAGTCAAGATTTCCCACCAGCACATCTACCTTCCCTTGCAATGAGCATGTGCTCCTTTTCAAAAAAAGAAAAAAAAAAAATCTTGAAAAAGTCCTTTGTTTTGGAGTCTATATGGATGTTTGACACAAGCCAAACAAGTTGCAGGAGTATCAAGAGTTTAGATTGCTGAACAGATGAAGAACAGCCTTTGGCTCTTCCCCTGTGCACTGAAAACTTCAATATTAAGCATTTAACATTAACTGCCTATAGCTACTCTGTCTCCAGAGACACAGCAAGGCAGAATCCACAGCCTCTTGCTGCCTGTCCCAGTTCTGCATCCTGACCCCAGGTCCAGCACTTGGAGTTAAGATCAACCTTCGCTTGCATTCAACAATGGATCCTCAAGGATGGAGCTACAAAAAACTGCAGAACTAAGTCTAAACTGAGCAGTATTTCTTCCTTATAGACCATTCCATTGAGGATTCCACACACAGCATGCCCTACCCATGCACTAATCTGACCAAAACCAGTCTTTTTTTGGAGGTGGGGGGGATTATAACTGACACTTAATGCAACATAGCCAGGTTTCCTACATTTTGTAGCTCATCTGTGTCAAAACAGCATAAAAATTATAGGTATCCATGTGCAACTACTGAAAATTTAGGCACACTGTTTGCATAGATTTATACTGTACCAAAAAAATGTATTACACTATTCATGTGTAAAATCTACCAGAATGCAGTTTATTGGAGCAGTAGTCATAAAGAGCAGGGTGTGTCTTATTGCCTTCAACAAAAGCCTTTTGCCTTCTCCAGCCATGAAAAGGTCGAGCGCCTCCCACATTTTAAATAACTGCTTAATAATCTCCTTTTAAAGCATGTAACTGTATCAGACTTCAGCTCCTTTTAAAAGAAATAAACCCCCAAAGCCACAGTAGTTTCCCCAAGTCCCCTCTGGATTATTCTAGGTACAGCAATGCAAGGCAGTTACAGCAATGGTGCATTTGGAAGCTTTCCAGAACCACGTGTGACTGAGAACGCCAGGTTATCTTTTCAGAATATCTCCAAGTAAACAGCACTGCAATGTTACTCACACGGTGAATTATGTTCTGAGGCACACAGAAGAAAACGTGCCCATGCAAAACCCCAACTGCATAAAAATCAGTGGTTTAGCCTGCTCCCAAGGCTCAAACATTCCAACAGCCTCTATTATCCTTCTATCGATCTCACTGTTTTCTGCAGAGCCATAAACTCAGCTGACAGACTCGCAACTTGCTGATTCAAGCACTGGTTCTCCCCTTGTTCTTGTTTCAGCACGACTTGGTCAGCATGTAGCCTCATTTGTAGCTTGTGAAACTGCAATAACTAAACAAACATACACACATGAGGGACTTGTCAAACAAAGCAGGCTGTAAAGTAATCGGAGTGGAAATCAAGTGCCAACATTTATTATATGATGAGCCACACCTCAGCTGGCAAATTTCAGACCCACAGCTTGATAAGAGGAAAGAAATGGCTCCAAATTTCTCTGTATTAGCCGTGACAAAAGTCTCATTAAAAACAAGCCTGGAAAGCGTTTAAGGAGTAACATATGTGCACATATTCCTTTGGATTTCCCTTAACATTGCAGTGCATTTTATCAGAAATACTTTCTTTCAGCAGTTTAATCCTCCTGATACAGCTCCTAGTAAAACAGTAGTACTACTACATTTCCATTAAAATGCATGAAACTTTTACACATGTAAAATTTATTTCACTTTTGCTACTTCTTTATCCAGTGTGTTTTCCCACCAACACAAGATTTGGGCAGCTCAGTGATCTGTGCTGGTAGTGAAGCATCACACTGAGTATTAATTATGTCAGGTTACAACATTTTCATCTTTCACTTTTCAAGAGCAACTACAACTGCCAGCCTTGAAGATTTCTTCTAGATTAAGGACAATGCCAAAGGAAATTAAGGCAGAGAAGGCAGGTGACAATAAAGTAAGCCTCATATCAGCCAGGGAATTTGTTCCACAGGTACAAAAGCCACCCAGGGAGAGGATGCAGGGGTAGACTGAAAACAAGTGCCAGGGAAGGGAGTAACAGTCCTAAACAAATCCTTGGGAGGTAAATGGCAACCTAAGAAGAATGCATTTTTCAATTCCATTCAGCAGTACTGCTGGAGGAGTTGCCTGGGATGTTTGCCTGCTGCAAATATTTGAGCTGGTAATTATTAATTTTAAGGCTTTCATCCAACTCTAAGTGTGTGGATACATAGATAACTGGAAAATTACTCTTTATAGGACTAACCAAACCCATAATATTCAGTCCATGTACCATTCAATGCACAAAAAAAATCTCAAGCCGGTACTGCTAGCTTTTCTTTTATGTAGGTATACAAGAAAATAATAATCTTGTTAACGTGCTGCCAGTTAAAAAAAACCTAATTTGTTATTAAAACTCTGCAGTGATGATGAATGAAGTCAAGGTCAGGCTTAAGAAGAGAGTATTAAGGGAAACCAGTAGGCCAGGCTTTGCCTTCCCCTCCCAGCTGGTTAAAGATTACACCCCAGAAATCTTCAGGTCAGAGTAGATTTCTTATAGAATCCTAGAAGTGTTTAGGTTGGAAAAGACCTCCAAGACCATTGAGGCCAGCCATCAACCTAACACTGCCAAGGCCAGCACTAAATCATGGCCCCATTAACTCATTTTCAAGTAATATCTCTGCCTGGTTATACCAGTTTTGTCCTGTGCTAATTAGTGCAGTTAGATGATGACCCAAGAAATAGTAGAGAATCTGGAAAACAACAACTCTGGGCTTTATCTGCACACAAAAACACCTGGACTCAAAAAGCAGAGCATCAGCTGACAAAACCAGGTGGGAAATCACCTTCAGATGTTGAATTCTTCAGACTTAACAGGGCTAGAATCTGAAGGTTTGGGTAGCCAGGTTTGCCATTGTGAGCACTAGAAACCCGGGGTTTGCTTTAATTGGAGGAAAAAGCACTGCCTGGAAAACAACAGAGCCAGAGCCATAGCTGGAGCTGCAGGAACAAATTCAAGGAACACCAGTCCAGCAACTCCAGAAACAAATTTGGGATCAAGTTAAGTCCAGCTTCTCTCTGCTTGTACTTGTATTTACACCTGGGAGGTGTAAATAACACTGGGCCCTATTCTCAACTGTCCTACAGTCCCACCACATCACTTTTCTCCTCCCTAGCCACCAGAAAACAGATGGAATGGTGAAAAGAGGTGCCAAGGGGACTGTGGATGAATATATTATGCTGTGACTTAACTGCTTCCAAAGAGCCACAGGCACATTGGGGAAGCAGAGGACAATCAGCTCTGAAATTACTCTTTTAGCCATGCAAGCTCCTGGCTGTCCCCAGGGGTCACAGGAGATGGTTTAGAACCCTCTTCTGTCCTCCCAGCTCTCGCTCCTGCTCCTCATAGAAGAGAAGAATGGCAGAATTGGTGCCTTCAAGAGGACAGGCCATGACCAGTCATCACATGAGTGAAAACTACACTAAAAATACCAAGGAACTGTTGGTCCTAGGTAGGACCTAGGCTTGTATTAAAACAGTAGATGAAGCTTCAAGTGAATTAAAATATAGTGAAGGATTTAGCATGCAGTCAAACCAGCATTTGCTCTGGACATACTCTTAGGAGCAGGGGAGAGAAAAAGCATGGAGTGCTGTTTGGTAAAGTCAGCTTTTGCCCAGGAAGAGAAAAGGTTGTATGTTCTTTGGATGTTGCTTTCTAGAGGTTAGAAATATTTTTTTGCTGGTAGTTCTACTGTTTTGGGGACTGTCTTACCACCAAGGTGATGCCTTAGGTTTTAACTTCCATATTTTTCAAATCCTGTACTGCCTAGTGTGTAACTCTGAAGTTTCTTGTAGCCTGTTAGCTGCTGTTCTCTCATGTTGGTTAGACATAACAAACCTCTCTAGGTTTGCTCTTCAAGGACACCAGGCCCCAAAATGTGTTAACTAAAGCCTTGAGAGGGGGGGTAAACTTGGGGTAATTACATCATTAACTGAGGTAATAATTGGAGAATTAACCCTGATATGCAAATGAACCAAGCTTACAAAAGTGTGAAGATCCTGTGACCCAGGGTCCATCTTGGTGTTGACTTTTGACTGCCCAGGGTGTACCTGGAAGGCCCTTCAAATAAATATATACTTTTATTCTCTTATTTTTGTCTAGCATCTGGTTTTAGGTGGCCAGCTCAAGGCATCAAAGGTAAGTCAAAATAAAAGCTACAAATGTCAACATCAAATGCAGCAAAAATATTGTGACTTTTTTTTGTCTGCAGTCTTGAGTAAGAAAAAAAAATCACCAAAACAGGCATAAAAAAAAGACTTCAAATCAAATGACATGTGTTTGAGAAAAGGTAAGTGGCCTGGGGGGCTACAGCAACAACCAGCCCACCCCAAAGCCTGATTGTGCTGGGTGAAGCCACTCCTGGCTGTGTATCCCAGAAGGGACACGTGATCACTGCAGAGCATGCAACAGGCTGTACCTTAAATTAATGATTTGAGCCAGAGGACCACACACCGTTACCTCTCCTGGAGGAGCTGGCTGTAATAACTGTAGTGCTCACACACCACCTTCATCCTTGCATTTAAAAACCACAGGCAAAGTGGAAGGCATGATTATTCTTCAATGTCATAGCCAATAAATATTGCAGAGCTCAAAATTAAGGCATGGAGAGAAGCATCTACAGAACAATTTTCTCTCCATTAAAAATATAGCATTGGTGCTTGTCACAGATTTTAATTTACTAAGCCTTTTTCAGTCATGCATCCCCGTCAAAATTTAAGATCTTTTCTGTCTAAAAAGAGTCATTTACTGAACTTTATGAGCAGGAGAATGCTGTTACTGCGTGATTTTAGAAACTAATAAAAAATATTCTAAGTGATAGTCTGCTGGATTTATTGGGGGTGGGAACACTTGTGGTGTGCAGTGTGGGGGAAAAATGCTAAGTTATAGGAATCAAGTTGCTTATAGTGCTGCTTAAAAGAAATAAAAAGCCCTCCACAGTGGATCTTCTGCTACATGGAAGGTGCACAGTGCCATAAAGACTCTTCAGTCTTCCAATATTGCAATGGTCTCAGCCATCCCATAACCTGTTACACATTACCTTTAATTGCTTTGCATGATGTAAACTCACCATGTACAAGGAATGTTACTCACATTAACTAGACAATATATTTAAGAATTCATAGTTAAAAGCAGCAATGTTGTTAAAACAGAGCAAAATGAAGAGGAACACCTGGGTTCTGTTTCCATGCAGACTGAGCTCAAGCCTGCAAATCAAATTTAATCCCCCTCACCAGAATTGCTCTCAGACTTAGTACAGTCATTATGAAAATTAATACTTCCCTACATAAAAATAAATACACACACACATTTAGAGAAGTGAAAATACACATACAACTAAATAGCTTTCAAACCTGGAGTGATAATTTAGTTTTAATGATTAGCTATTGCAATTTAAAATGGAAACTTATACATTAAATTTGAAACAACTTAGCCCAATTCTACAATTAATTCAAGGAACATTCCACAGTAAAAACAACAACAACAACAAAAAAAACCCAAAAACTCCATTGTTTTCTGAACAAGATTTTTGATTCCAGAGTCTACCTGAGCTCTATATCTGTCCCTACTAAAAGCCAGTGTAACTGATAGGCCCAAAAAACCCTGAAAATCCCAAGAAGGAAGTGATCCTAAGAAGAAACTGATACTGGATCTCTCACTGGGTTTATCCCTGATGCTCACAGCTGGAGCTACCATGACAACCATACCAGGCATAAGGTCCTCCAACACCAGGAGATACTCTCCAGTGATTACTTGATCTGCTATAAAGCCATTTTGTACTCTGAGAGTGCTAAAGAACAGCTTTAATATACTGGTGAATCAGACCGAGAAGCTATTTAGCTGCAGAGAGTACTGGCAAGCACATATAAATTATCTTTTCCCAGGGAAACATGCTCTGAGATTCTCTGTTTTCCCCCACACAGAGGGATGTTTTCAATACTCTCTTGGTGGTTGTTCCACGAAAAGCTCCTGGGCACCATCAGTGTTTCAGACAAGCACAAAGGACATAAAACAAAGGACATAAAACACAGACAGTTCTACCAGGCTGGTAGTGTACACATCAATAGTCTGTGGATAAGCTCCAAGCTGGCCAAGACCACACTGTTAAGGCTCCAGCCAGTCCCAGTACAGCAGGGGAGCTGGGTGAGGGATGGCAGAGCTGCTGACCCTTTCCTGGGTTAGGGAGGGGCCACACAGCAGTTCCCACATCTGCTTGGTCCTGTGTTGATAACATCATTGGTTGCTATGGAAGCAAGGCAACTTCACAGCCCGTGGTATTCAGGGAGCATCAAGCACTTCACAGACATCCTTACTAAGGGTTTATGGACTGGAGGAAGCACACCCCTGAGGGCCTTGCCTACCTTAAAGAAAGAAAAAAAAAGAGGGTGGGGGGCGGGAGGGAGGGTAGAGGGAGAAAAATCTCAAACGTGTCTGACCCTTCATTGCAATTCTCAGAGAGCTTGAATTGACATCAGGAGTTCTCAGTCCCAGGCTAAGAGTTGGCACAGAGCCTTTCAACTCCAAAACTGCCTCCTGGGCAAGTCCCTGTTTTACTGGGAACCCGGCAAAGCAAGCGCTAAACACAGAGGGGGGGTGACACTGCCCTTCCTTTCTGCTTGCCCATCACCACGGCTAATCCCCTCCTCCAAGCAGTCCAGACAACCTTGTTGAGAGAGGTGGCTGCAAAGCCCTCTTTGTCCTTGCCACAGGTGTGGTGGAGGGAGATGCTGCTGCTGCACAGTCCACATGTGCCACAGCAGAGAGGGCAGCCACGCTCCCGAGGCGTACACAGCACCTCCAAAAGGAACATTTGTCCGGAGGGGGTGCATCCTCAACAAGACCTCAATAAGAATAAAACCAGCCTGACTTTCAACACCCAGAGTCAGCAGTTAAGGGGGAAACTTCTCTGCAGGTATGTGGAGTGATTTTGTTCTCAAAGTCCGCGACGGTCAACAAACGCGGCGCCCTGGGATGCTGTTTTCCAAAGAACTTCTCTTCAGGGGAGAGGGGAGGTGACTCACAAGCTCTGAAGGAAGGGCCAGGAACAGAGAGAGGCTTCAGAGCAAGCAGGCACCAGATGGGCAGCTTGCTGCTCACGCGTTCCTCATCAGAAGCACGGATTTTACCAGGCAGCACCTCTCACCCTGGTATTGCTGTGTGTCACTGGCAGCACTCATGCTGACACTGTGTAGGTTATGCTGCAGGACTCAGAATTCCTGGCCTTTTTGCTTAATAGTTACTTTATCTCCTTTAAATTAGGTCTGTTTCACATAAAGCTCTGCATTCCGGGTTCCTCACAGCCAGGACTAGTAGGGAAACAGTAAAGGTGGGGAATGAAACAAAATTATCACATACGAAGTATTTGTCAGCCCAGGGTGAGCTGGGACAGAAATACAGCAAGCTTCCCTTAGAACTAGTCAAAGAAATAAAACACCTATTTTTAATGCCAACAAAGCACTATTTCTCATGCGCATACAAGCATCTCTTTTCTTCCTAACTCTAAGAGATCCACAAATATATGTATAGTTCTGCTTACATAGCATTTTTGATCCTTGGCCAGCACAGAGAAGAAAACATATTCCCCATGAAACAGTTCCCTACAGGCACATGTACACTGCCCAGCAAGGAAGCAGAGAGCCCTGAGGCACTTCAGGAAATCTGGTCCTTCTTACTGCTACAGGCAGAACATCCCTCTTGAATCCTGGGAGATAAAACCACACCACAGACTTCACTGACACTGCCAGAGCATCCACTGGCACAGCTCCTGCTGTCCAAGCTTCATCCCTAACTCAAATGCTTTCAGCTATTTACCAAGAAGCAGTTCCAAAGCAAGCACTCCCTTTTCTTTTGCCCCTCCAGATTCTCTTCTTTAGTCTGAGAATGTTTAATGACCTACAGGATATGTTGCAAGCTCTCCCCATTTTTAGGAAATCACCTCATACATACACTGAGATTAATTAATGGCTTACTGTGGTCTGGACAGTCACCATCAACTGGATTTACATCTTCCACTAATGCACTTTAAACACTTGGAGACTAGCTTAGTACCTAAATCTTTACAACAGAGACACTCAAGACGCTTGGAAAGTACTGCCAATATTGTCAAGTCAAAGGCCAAGATGCAAAGGAGGTAGGAGAATGGAAAATTCATTTAAAAACAATGATATAAAAGATCTGTCTGCTTTTGTTGCCTTTCCAAGAAAAGAGCACCAAGTTGCAAATGAGGCCATCCACTGACTGAAAAATACAGACAACTTAAAATTTGTTGCACGTTCACCTCCAAAGTCCACCGTTACCAGTGACAATTAGCATAGAACAACCTGAAAGCAAAATAAACACCCTCTTAGCTATTAAAGGGTTTAGATCCTCACAAATCAGCACAGAGCCCATCTCTAGCTATCAGAGAGGAGCTTTCCTGAAAGGTTTATTCCTTCAGTGCCACCCAGAGGGTCTCTGCCTTTTCCCACTGAAGCAGCTGGTAAGGGCTGATCACAGAGGTCGAAGGTCAGCAGGTTATTGTTCCAGCCAATTATGGAAAACCTTCTCCATCACGACAGAGAGATGCTGGTCACACACGTGTTGTGTTTATTTCCTGAAGTTCCCTCACTGAAGAAAACAGGAATCCTCCTGTCTCCCACACCAGTGTTACCTAAGAGAGTCACTATTTTAAGTCCTTTTATCTTGAGACTTGGGCAAACCTAACTGGATTAGAATAAGATGCTCTAGTGGAGGGTGATGAGGAGGAAAAAAAAAAAAGGAATTACTGACTTGCAATAACAAACCCATTGGAGTGCAAAACACACTCCCAGAGGAAGTCAAAAGCTCTATGTTGTAGATAAGAGGCAGGAATAAATCACTCTTCTTTATACATTGTCTCTGAAGGAATAATTGGACAAAATGAAGGGGAAGAACAAGACCATAATCCTCCTGAATAATACTGGTAAAGGAATACATTGAACTACCTTGTCTTCTAGATAGCAGAGCTACAAGCCACTGATCCAGAGAGTGTGTTTAAGTATTTAGAACAAGAAAGAACCCAAGTCTTACCAAGACTTCTTATGCTCTATCTGGGAATACAGTAGTGTAAACACAAAGCATTAAGTCTTCTTCTTAGAGATCCCTATTAGTAGTATTTGGGGTAACATGGTGCTATAAACATATCCTTCATTTATCTCAAGCAGGGTGGGTAAAAATCCAGTGCTTCCAACTCAGGAGATTATTTATTTATCTTCCAAATATTGAGCATGTCAGTAATTTTGTTAAAGTCAGCTGGGATTATCCCCTAGTTCTAAGCAAAACTGGCCGTCCACACCTCTCCAAACCAGAATTATCAGTTCTGTAGCCTCATAAACAGAAAACACACACAAAGTATTCCCTGTAACAGATTTCAAGAAAAATTTGGACAAGTTGAGAAAGAATTAATCCATCCATCAGTGGTTTTCAAACACAATGACCCAGAAACAACTTCTGCCTCAGGAAGGCCCAAAGCAGAAAGAAGGAAGGTATTCAAGGGAATTCTTGCTTTAGCCTTTGCTGAGCATCTGCTTCTTGGCAACACCAGGAGAGAGTTCCAACATTTAATTTCATCTGAATCATTGAGCATTTCTCCAGCATCTCTGGAGAAATTTATGGTCCGTGTACTCTCTCTGCCCATCTCTCCATGGTCAGAAATCCTTACAAAAGCACCATGCAACACCAAGAATTTGTGTTTCAGCAAACAGGTATTTTCTGACCAGATATTCTGCTCGATGTGTGCTGACTTGCTCTGGCACAGAAAGCAAAACCTCATCTTACCTCAGTCACCCCTGTACTGACAGTGGCAGGTGCCTCATCACAAATCCAAGGAGGCAAACTACAGCTGAACAATAACCGGTAGGCAATAAAGACAAGAAACAGCTGCATTTTTATATTTTGTGACTAGCAGGGACAAATTAAAAGCAAAGGGGAAAAGGTTAGCAGCTCCTGCCAAAACTGAGCCTTCAGCCACATGCCTTGATGGTGAAACACAGGAATATGACCCCACTACTTTTTCTTCTCTTTGCTATTGCATAGAGAAGTGGAAGCATAGCAGGTGGGAAAATCAAGAAAAACATGTGATTTTTTTTTTTTTCCCTTGATATCTATATGTCAGATCCTGGGCCTAACAAATAATTACTTATCTCTGCCTTGGCTACAGGGGAAAGAAAAAAAAAATCACTTTTTATTCCTCAGTGGAGTGCATTTCAATTATCTCTGCACTTCTTTCTTTACTTGACCTCTGTTAAATAAGATGGACGCAAAGACAGACTATTGTTGAATAGAACAAATTGACTATGGAAAAGAGAACTCCTTGAATGTTAAAGCCTTTTCATCTTGCTCTTAAGTGCTCAGTACAATAATATTAAGGAATTAAAAGTCAAATGCAAGGGGGTTTTCCCCCCCTTTAAGCTTGCTCCATTCGAAGCTCCAACTAAGTATTTTTATTCAAAATTTCTGCCCTTTCCCTCCATCTCTCATGGGTATTTGACATTCAAGTACCTTCCCCTTCAGAAGGAAGGAAACCTAGCTTACCCCAGTAATAGCAGAGCACAACGGAAGTTAAACAACTGTATCCAGAACAAAAGAAATATACCCCAAACAAGAATAAAACAGATCCCCACATCTTTGTACTTAAAATAGTTTTGGTCTGCTTATAGCCACTAGCACAGGATACACAAATCTACGGGCGTGAGGAGGTGCATCACTTTTGGAAACAGACCTGTGCATCTTTCCTTGCTGCCAGGAACACTGTTAGGACAGAAAAAGTCAAACCAGCTGGGAAGCAACTTGGGGAAAATCCCAAGAGAATATTGCTGCTTGTCTCATGGGTACTTCACGTCCTTTGCATCAAAGGCAGAGACACAAGGCTCTTCAAACCACAACCTCAAGGGTGGATTTCTTTACCTCTAATTTGTCTCACATTTTCCTGCTCTCCCACCCTCATGCCTCTCCTACTTCACAGGGTTTCCAGACACCTGAGACACTGTATAACCACACCTCTGCCACAAACCCTCCCCCGGTGCTACTGGCCCCAGCACAGAGCATCTTTTGAGGCATGAGACAGCCTCAGAGCCATCTCAGCCGAAGTTAGGCAGTAGCAGAGCTTCTCTTGGTCTCAAGGTAAATCTCTAGAGAGAATTCAGTGCTTTCTTGCTTCTCTCTCGGTGATTTAGTTCAGTTGTTGTGGCCCAGAGGAGCCTGGATGCTGAGGGATTGGCGCTGGCAGCTTGCACCCCGAAGCAGAGGCACAAACACAGCTCAGCCCGGCCGCAGCAGCAATTCCTCAGCCTCAGCAGCTGCACTGGAGCTGCTGTGGGGCAGCTGGTGCTCGGGCTTGTTGATACTCATCCGAAAAAGCCTTTACAAGTGGTACCCATTAGCGGTTTTGCTCGTGGCCCCGGCAAGGCCAGGGATTAAGCCGGAGCTGGCAGCGGCCCGGTCCCACGGGAGGCCGCAGGGCAGGGCTGGGCTGGAGCACCGAGAGCCGCTGGTGCTCCTGCCTGGGGATTTAACTTGTCCTCAGAGCTGTCAAAACACCTCTCACCAGGGCTGAGCCCACCTTCCGTGCAGCAGCTGGGAACGTGCAATGGGAGAGGTGAGTAAGGACTCTCTGGGGAATCCCCAGCCTGCAGAGTTTGTGGGGTGGGTTAAAAACTGCTCCAAAAATCCTTGTCACAAGGAAGAGCAGACTCAGTGCTGCTTCACATGGCAGAAACTATCACACCTGCAAACAGTGCAAGTGCATTCTTGTTTGAACTCACCTTCTCTCATTGTTCCTTTTATTCAGATCTATTTTGTGAGGCTCTCATGGAGGTGAATTAAAATGCATCGGTGGAAGGAGGCTCCACGCAGGCCTCAGAGGCTGCAGAGTATTTATCTGCCTGCAGAGAAGTCTGCCAGCCTGCAATTTCCAAAATACATTACAAGCATGCCAGAAATGAGAGACAAAGCACCAATTATTGCTTAGATAGCTCTCCCTCACTTTAATGAAGGGTGAGTTGTGGGCTGCACCTTCGTGCCACCCATTACACAACAGCGTTTGCCACTCTGCACTCTTTACTACAAATATACCACCCACTGCAGACCTAAATCTACTGCCTGACTCCCTCCACATAAGCAAGTCAGGAGTTACTTTATTTGTGATGAGGAGTAACTCCAGTGCAAGATAATTGCAGACAGGAGTAGAATAATTTTTCCTTTCAACCTGTATTACCATGTTTAGAAATAACATACTTTCTGGTGTCTTGCTTATTCTTAACCACTAACTGATTTATAGAACTATTAATGAGTATTTATTAGCAAGTCTAATGGGTCAGTAGTTAAACTAACCTATTAGTAACAGCTTTATAAAAATCTCTGAATCGCATAATCATCTTTTAATTTAAAGACCTTAACACACAGCATTCCCATACTACTTTACAGATGTAATTACTGCATCACATCACCAAATTCTTAGAAATAACCCCCTTTTCTCTCTTGAGACAGAACTCATCAGTCAGTGATTTCCTTTCACTCAAATGCACAAGTGTCCTGAGAAGCATTTTTATCTTCTTACACTGCTTGATATGGTTTGCAATTTCCCACTTTATCTAGCTAAATGATCTTTCCACTGAGTATTAGTTTCTCATCAGGTCTGTTTCCAAAAAACAGCCCAAGGAATTCCTGCCTGTGGTGTCAAATGAACAAGTAGGGCTGAACATCATTTCTCAGTCTTTCAGACTTGGCAACCCACCTCTGGCTCAGCACCTTTCACACAACCCCAGTGGGCAGCAGCCAGGCTCTGCCTGGGATGGCAGAGAAGAGCCAGCTGCAAACACCAAATGCAAAAGTTGACCCTCTCCCAACCCCATAGGTGCCGAGCTCCTACCATCCTACCATTAAATGCATGTAGACATTCTCATGACTTTAAACATTTTCTGCCAGTAATTAAAGCCTGCTCTAATCCCTTTTGCCCTGAAAAAAAAAATCAACTACTGCAGACCTGGTGATTCTAGAGGCCTGAATCACACGGCCTGGAGCAGCCACATGGTTCAGTGGCACAGAGCTGGCTGAAGAGGTTGATGCTTTTTCCTTTCTCCCTCCCCAAGACCACATGCTGTCCCAGCAACTGATTCGTACCCCGTGCTTACTGTTTACAGCTTCCAAAACCAACCAATAACCCAAGTCAAAAAGAAGCTCAAAGCTCCACAAATATCCCTTTCACACTCTATTTAAAAAAACAAACCAAGAGGTCAGTGACACCTCATGGGAGCAGGAACACTACAGACTCGCTGCAGGCAGTGCTGTACCTGAGCCTAAACAACCTGGCACCTCTTTGAACCCTTTCAGAACCCATCAGAAGTCAAGACCCACCATTTGGGACATACCAGCTCAGGTTTAACAGCAGTGTCAGGGCCATCCTTCTTTTTACTCCCCTAAAAGCACCCAAGGTCCTGACAAAGTTATGGCAGACCTCTGAACATGTGCTTGGTGGGTCAAAACCACCACTTAGGCTGCACACCATGATCAGATCAACCAGCACAGGGCAGTGCCCTGGGGTGCTCTGAACAGCACCACGACTGCTCACTGAGTGCTTGCAGATTCCCAGGACACAAATACACATCAATTTTTCTCCTGCTCACCATTTGCCCTCTTTTTAAGCAGCAAAGATCCATTTGACAACTTGTCATCTTTATGCTTGCTCACAACACTCATTTGGTAAGCACACACTCTGTTCCTCTAGGGATGTAAGAACTTGCTGCCAGCCTGGAATTTTGGTAAACCCCATTTGCTTATAACTAATCCCTCCTGCAGCACTAAAACAGCTGACTGCTGCTTCAGGGCAGCTGACATTTACTTGGGAGCCTAATTCACCCCATGGTGAGGTCAACAGGGAAGCTTCTCCTTGTTAAAGTGGGATCAAGCCCCTCATTCCCTTCTGTAAGTGCATTGTTATTTCCACAGCAAGCTCACGTTACTGCCACGGGGATACCAGTGTCGTTGTCTGGACAGCAGAATTCCTGCTGAGCTTCATAAAAGTCTAAATCCAGATGTTACAAATGCAACAGTCAAAAGCCCTGGCAGAGTTACTGCAAATCTCTTATGCTGTCACAGAGAGGACGAGAAGGGTGGCACACAAAAAGAGGCGTTCATTCTCTCCTCCTGAGGGGTTTAAGCAGGCTGGCAGCTGCAGGAAGCACCAAGGGGTCTCTCCTCTTGGTGTTCCACAGGCAGGAGATGGGACATGCACATAACAATACCCTTCACCCTAATGCAAGGAGACCGCAGTGCCCCAACAGCCTCCACGTTTGCTTTAGGTCCCCAGGCTCCAATTCATGCTTATAACAGAGCATTAAAAGACTGGGGCCTTCTCCAGATCTTGGAAAAGGAGAAACACTTTCTACTATTGAAGAGGAACTGGAGGCTCCAGGGGGTGGAGAATGACGCCAGACAAACGTATCCATCACAGTTGATCACGGTTTTTGGAAAACAATACAACATCATAAAAGTATCTGTAAATGTTTTAATAAGGCTTCTTCTACACTGAATAAAAAATTACTTCTTTTTTTAAAATACATAGTAATGTTTTAAGTGTTCTGAACTTACCAGGGAAACTGTTGACTTTGGGATTTAATAGCTAATATAATATTAAGTACACATTTGCAGCTCATCAGGAGAAGCACACCCGCTGATCAGAAACATGATGTAAAAGAAGAGTTGCTGATGAACTGTGGTCATTTAGCTCCTCAAATTTCCCCACTGACGCACATCACCAGAGCCCCTGCAAAGAGAGCCGAGGCTCTTTCCCCCGAATCAAATAGCAAGGGAGATGTTATTTGAGAAATTTAACCAACTTGGGAGCATATGCCTTGCAGACTATCCCCAGTGACAAATTCATTTTTTCCATGCCAGAGATTTGCACCCTGGGATCCCCCTTCATGGCTAAAGCAGGGAATTAAGCTACAATCCCATCAGTTACACATTACTAAAAAAAAAAGAGAAACACTGATATTCCTCTTGGAGAAAAAAATATAGCCAACTAGTAACTACTAAAGCATAATTAATTTAACAGATGATTTTATATAAGTGAGTCAAATATGGTTTTCATCTATAGTCATACATGAAAAAAGTTTGCTGAAATGACCCCAGTTCTATGGGTCTCTTGGCAAAAAACCCACATCTGTTTGCAAACAGTTTTACTCCACATGATGGTAAGTTTGGACATTGAAAGCAGAGTTTGCCATAATGGTTGTTGCAGTTCTCAGTCCATGACAGATTGGACAGAGGTCTGTAAATTTAGACAATACACAGTCAAAAAAACCCAACCAAACACTACTGGATGAATGCCTTGGGAATCACACAAACCATAACCTGACATGGCAAATAACAGCTTCAGTGCTATTAGCAGAAGAGGGTTCTGATCTGTTCCCAACCATCCATCTTCTAAAGAAACAATTCCTCAAATAATCACAAAGATTCTATGATCTGTGAAAAGGTTGCATATCATTATGCAATTATGACTTATAGTTTCCTAAAATATGGCAACTGCAAGGGGCGGGGGGGCATCATAGGCTGCTTAATTGATCCAATATCTGTTTCTACAGCTATTCCATTTTAAAAAATGAATTTTTTAGTCTGATTTTCTCAGGTTGTTACTTTTGTTCCTTAAGGAAATGAAGCTTAAGCAGCTTATTAACACATCCACACAATGTGGATGGGCACACACACACAGAGTCCCTCTCACCTCCTATAGCTTTAGGACTTACTGGCTAATTTCAAACAGGTTTTATAGAGCAGCAGAAATTAACCTCAGTGCCCAGGCAGAGAGGAAAAAAAGCAAAATTAATTCCTGACTGAGAGAAAAGCTATCATAATTAGTCAGAGAATCAGCTCGGGGGTACAGGAGAAGAAACAAAACTAACTCCTACTGCTGTCCCCATATGTAAATTATGGCTGAGGATAAACTTAAGACATGATGACTTCCTTGTAGGCAGAGTTATTTAAGGCACTCATTCAAGGCTTTTTTTTTTTGTGTGTTTGTAGATCCTTGTACTTCTTCCAGTGCAAATCTGTTTAGGGCACTTAAGCCTGATGATAATTATCTTTTATGGCCTCTCAGAAAGAGTTCATGGATCCTCCAAGATTGATGCACTACAAGTTATTTTATAACTCATCTCATGCAGACTTCTTGCATCTGCAGTTTGGGGCTAGAAGTTTCAGGAACACCCAAGGAGATGTGCAGAATTTCCTGACTCTGGTTGAGCTAGAAATAAGGCTGAAAAACCTCTTTAATAGTATTTTAGCATTTCTAATTTTGGCTGAAACAATAAAACTGACAGCAGGAAGCAACCCTTTCTCACATCCACACAATTTTTCAAAGAGACATTAAAAATACTCGTGAAAAAGTATGTTTGAAAGCCCTTTCCTATACTCTTGAAAAAGTATGTTTGAAAGCCCTTTCCTATATCTTGACCAGACATCCCCAGTGCTCAGCTGTGGGATAAGTTAAAGCAAGGACTTAGATCTTTGCAATTTATTCCCCTCCCCCTATCCCCAAAAGGTCATATAAGACTGGGTTAAAAGAGTTCCTATTATGGTCCAGTTCCATGTAGTAGCACACCTCTTCATACACAGGCAACCCTAATGAGAGTTCCTCTTTAAAAAGTCCTATTTTGATCCCTTATATTTTTGCTAAGCTAAAACCAGAAGAACATACAGATTTTTTTGGGCAGCATTTCAAAAAATGGTGCTAATCATTTGTCAGTAACTCTCACTTAGATTTCCTTATTGAGGTTCTTTTGAGGAGAAATAATATTTCAAATGAAGATGTGTCTATTAGCATTCAGAGGCATCACTTACTTGATAGCAGAATTGATGCATTGCTAATCAACTGCTCATACAGGGACCTGAAGAAAAATCCATGAGAATATGACAAGAATAAGACAAGGAACACATGGCTTGGTATGATAGAATACCCTCCTGAGCCATCTCAGACTCCTCCAATTTGTGTATCTTGGAAGATGCATTTCAGCCATCCTATAAAAAGAGCAAGCAATTACTCACAGCATTCTTCTGTTTTACTTCTCACACACACGCTTCACTGCTATATTATTTCCACTGGTTTCTGATCAATGCATTTTTGGTGCCATTTTTCAAAGAAGCTGTTGATTAGCAAGAAAATTATAATTACACTTTCTCTTGGACATGGAAACTGCAAACTGTGCTTTATGACGGCATGGTGACCAGTTAGTGCTTTTTCATAAAAACAAAAAGCCCCTCAATCCTGAGGTGTATTAACAGGGCTCTGTCTCTCAGAGCCCTGAGGACACCTATGGCCTTTATGGCCTTGCCAGCATCACCTGGGGGCCCAACACGATGACCCCCTGTCCATGGGCCCAGCTCAGCCCCAGGGCTCCAGCCCTTGCTGGGGCCATGTGCTGGCACACCTGTGTGTGCCCATCCTAGCTCCCCAGAAAGCCCCAGGCCCGTGCTGCAGATAAGGTTATTCTGATTCTGTACACTGCATAATTGTTTTACCAAAGCTAGCTCCATCTCAAGGTAGCTCCATCTCCAGTCCGGCCTCCTGCTGTTCACAGCTGGACTCCCCCAGACTTGGTTCACCATCTAACCTTGTTTAGGCCTGTCAGTGGATCCTGCCACTGTCACAGAACCATTTAGTTTGGAAAACACCTCCAGGATCAATGAGTCCAACCTTTGAAAAATTTCCACCTGGTCAATGAGACCATGGCGCTGAGTGTCACATCATTTCTTGAGCACCTCCAGGGATGGTGAATCCACCACCTCCATGAGTAGCCAGTTCCAATGCCTGACAGCTCTTCCAGTGAAGAAATTCCTCCTTATGTCCAACCTGAATCTCCCTGGTGCAGTTTGGGGCCATGTCCTCTTGTCCTGTCGCTGGTTGCCTGGGAGAAGAGGACAACCTGTTGCCACCAGGTGCTGCAACCCTGGGCTCTGGGGACAGAGGGCCTTGCACAGCCCCTGTTGGCATCACCCTTGGTCACAGCCATCACCCCCATGTCCAGCCCCTGTTGGGCTGCTCCATTACATCAGGTCAAGACAAAAACCACAAGAATTTGTGTTCTGGCCTGCATAACAAGGTCACGTAGAACACCAAAACATCTTTCTCCCGACCTACTTGCATGCTATGTATGGACACACATCCTGCCTGGCCACAGCCAGTGCTGTAGCAGGGAAAGATGCTGCTCCTTCCAAACATGCAAGAGGAGAGGTCAGAGACTTGCTTCAAAACACTTCACTGCTGCTCTCAAGGGCCTGCAGTCAGGAACCAGCAAATACTGCACAAAGAGAAGCAGGTAGGGCACAGGCTGTGGAAGTTCAGAGCAGAATTTCACTCCCTGTCTGCTGTCACCACTTATGGATAAATGAGCTGGGCAAGACAAGATACACAAAAAGCCCACTGGAAAATACCAGCATACATGAGAAAAGGGTTTTTAGAGTGGAGGAGGAAAGAGGAGCTGATGTTTCAGGATATCTGCAGATAGTCAATTATTCATATGCCCTAATGGAGAGGGAAAAGAGCAGTATTTCCAGTTCAGCAGCAGCACATACTGAAAGCGCTGTGAAAAACCACCAGAGGTGTGAAACAGCTGTCAGTCAGTGTGAAAGGCCAAGATTAAACACCCCTCTCACCCAGCAGTCTCAGCCTAAGGATAGCAATCATGAATCAGCCACTCAAAGCCCACAGAGGGCTTGTTCCAGGAAACCGCCCTTAGAAAGGGCCAGGATGGATTGGAAATGCACACAGACAAAACCACACCAACCATCTGCCCACAAATGGATATTAATAATCTACAGACCATACATGCACAGGCAGACTGCTCCAAGCCTCCCTGGGTGTGGGGCTGGAGTACATCCTCCCATTCTGCCCTCTCCAAAGGAGCGAGCTGCACTAACAGAGGAAACGGAGAGGAAGGAAACCTCATACTTCCTCACAAAGGGCAAGTCCAAGAAAAGCAGGGGTCTATTTACAGTTTTCCAAAGTCCCTGCCTGCCAGATGGTCCTTTAGAGCTCCTTGATGGGGCGCACCTTAGGGCTGTGTTAAGACTCCCCAGAGCTGGGATAAGCCCACAGCAGGAAGGAACCAGGGGATTGTGCCAAGTGCCACCAATGCAAGCCCACGCTGTGTGAGGTGCAGATGACCTCATTTTCTGGGGAAGATGACATTAGAAGAGAGCCATGTGTTTCCAGGTGTGAGGTAAGGAATAGGGAGATTATTTCTTACGGAAAAAATTAAACCCAACTAAAACAACAACACAAAAAAACCCTTAACAAACAAAACAATCCTGGGAAGTGCCCCTAGAAGGTTGTACAAGATAGAAGGCAAGCTAACAACCCTTTGTTCTTCTGGAAATACCTTCCTCTGCCCGTAGCAACGGAACCAGGACCCCATATTGCCATCCTAAGTTAAACATGGGCCCTATTGGCTCTCACGAGGCCAGGAGTTAAACTTTTTGTTTTCATAAAGCAAAAAAAATACACACTTGCAGAAATCACTCTCTTCTGATTCATTTCCTCTGGCATTGTACTGTTAAGTTGCTTAAACAAAATACTCACTTTTCTCCTCTTCCTCCCCCTTTCCTCTCCTTCAGGGCCATGTTTTCCCCCAGCTGGGAGAAAGTCTAACTTTCTAAATAAGCCGTTACTGTAGCTAATAGCCTAGAGGGAGAAAAGCCCCCTTGTGAACCCTGAAAACGCTGTGTATTGGCTCTTGTAAAGCAGACAAATGAAAGCAGGAACACATGTTATACATTAGAGGCTCAGATTTTGATGGTAGGCTGCTACAGCCCAACCTTCAATTAATTTCACCTCTGCTCCGTTGGCTTCTCAGGTTTTCTGAGCTTCAGCCATTAAATCTGGGTTTGCACCACTCAGGTGTCGAAGGTTTCCTTCGAGGTGGACGGAAAGAGCTTCTGACCACACAAGCCCCATTCTCATGCTGGCATCTTTAGTATTTCAAGAGATAAATGGGGAGAGTCTTGGGGACAGACTGTTAAAGAACGTGGCCATATAGCATTTATTACCACAAAAAAAAAAAAAAACCCACTCAGGTTCTGGAGCTGTGCATCTGCTGAAAGGAACCAATTACCTGATTGCTAGGCCTGGTTTTAAGAGAGGAACCTATAATGTACCTATGTTCCTTGTTAGACTCAATTAGAAACTGCTGTGGGCAAAAGAGTAGAAAGCAGGAGGAAAAAACCTAGCAGGAAATTTACTATACTTTTCAAGCCAACAAAAGACAACGTTTCAGTTGCAACCTATTGCTTCCCAAGGAGTAAATATAGACACATGAAAATTATGTAAAACTGTTCAGACCACATCTTTCAACTAATCACCTACAAATCAGCAGGAGGCTTTCACCCCAGTCCTTCAAAATGCTTTTATTCCTCATAGCCCTATCCTGTGCAGCATAACTTGCTTTTTAGATGAAGGGGTGGCTTGTCACCACACACACATCAGCCTTAACGTTCCATTACTTTCTAAAGAATTATCTCACATGTCACCCACCATCTCTGTACAGAGGTGCAAACAACACAGTCTCCTTTTCACAATAGGTTGTGGAGACATGTGAGGAGGAAAAAAACCAACCAAGCAACTACCAAAATAGATGTAAGATTGAATTATAAAAACAAAAAAGTGGGGGAAAAAAACTGGGAGTTCTTCGATAATTTTTCATTCATGTAAAAGCATCTTTGTTTATGCACCAATACCAGATATTAACACTACAAGAATTATCTTTTAATAACAAGCACTGGCTATTTTTTTTTACATAGAAAAAAAATCTGTGCAATATTTATTGTTGCTGAAGAGTGGAAATTCTACTCCACTGAAAAGCAATCGTGCTCATTATTATGACACACAAATACATATGATATGAATTATATGGAGTAGCTGGCTGAGGTGAATCATTGCTCTTTCCTGCTGCTTCAGAGCTTTAGCTGGAGCTAAACTGCAGGTAATAGTTTGTGCTTCAGATGGAAACACTTCTGGAGTGAGAGCAGGCACCAGCAGGGATTCAGAGACAGCCTGAATGCTCTGTGTAGTGTCAGAAGCTAATCCCCTCACTGCAAGGAAGGGCTAGGGGGGAAATAGTGTCAGCACTGGAGAGGGCATGCTCAAACCTTCTGGCTGATGAGATTCCCAGAGCTCCTCAACATGTGCTGGGCAGTTACATCATGCACATGGCTCTGGTTCCAGCAGCCTGCTTAATACATCAAGAGCTGCTGTGGGGAGGCAGAAGAGCAAGCAAACGCCTCATCAGTGACCTCAGTTAATGCTGCAGCCAAGTCTGTGAGGTTTGGATCCAGAACATCTCCCAGCATCCAGATCTAGATCCCTAGGTGCTGCCACGACAGAATGAGGGGCCAACAGAGGCAATAAATACATTTTTAAAAAATCAAACTTCAGCTCTGACCATGGCCCTCATGCACAAAACACATTATGCTTTGATCTGTGTCCATCTCTGCTCAGTAAAAGAACGGGTCAGCCAGCAGCACAGGACTTCAGGAAGATTGGCAAAGATCTTCCCCTTCATGCCAAGGGAAACACTTCTTGCCTGTGGCATTTTCCGCCCACACATTAATTCACCTCACTTCATGTTTGAAAATAAAGAGGAAAAAACCCCATCATCATTCAATAACAGCAACATCAATTCACCAGGGGAAACAACAAAGGCAGGGGAACACAGGGAGGAAATGTTTATACATGCATAGGAACGGCCAAGAAAACCAACTAAAGACAGAAAATCAGCAAATCCCACCCTGCCCTGCTCACCCCCTACCTCCAGCTGCAAACCAGCCAGGACTTTGTGTCAACCTGATGCAGGTGCCAAAACTTCGTCCTGGCAGCCATCCAGGGGTTTTTGCTCCTCAGGACAGAGGAACAGCAGGGATGGCTAAAGCAGCCATGCCCTGCTACTTGCTTTGCCAGTGCTCCACCGGGCTTGCTGCTAATGGCCACAGTCCCAGTGCACCAGGCTGCTCTTCCTCTCTAGTAATTTTCTTTCTGTCACTGAGAACCTTCCATTTCTCATTGCTCCTCTCAAAGGGCTTTATCCTCCTCCACACAGAGCAAGGACCTTGGATTTGGAGCACCTTCCACCAGGCAACCACACCCTTGTTGACACCCATTCCAAGGTGGCAGGCAGTCCCCAGCCTCACTCCCCTGAATGCTTCAGCTGGGAAAGGATAAAACACCTGAACAGGTCATAGGCAGCAGAGCTTGTTGTCTCAGAACTATACTTCTGCCTCGATGCAGAATGACAGACTCCAGGGACAAAAATGTGCTTCTGCTTTTGTGTTGTATTGTGGAAATGCCAAAAGGGTGGAGAGGGAGGGGAAAGGGTCACAGAGAGGTGGAACACCTTATGGAAAGAGGCCTGTACTAGTGATGAGGGAAACCTTCTGGCTCCATCAGAGCTAGCTCCTACCCAAGTCCACAACAGAAGGGGGGGAAGAAACAACCACAAAAAACCCCCATTGAACCCCAACCCCCTCCATTCTTCTGTGTTCCACTTTCAAACGCAGTGTATTGCAAAAGACCCATCCCATTTTATCTAGCAGCTTGCAACATTAGTGTTAAGAATCAGGTCTTTCCTTCAGATGTGCTGCTTCTTCACTCTGCACACAGCCTGAAGTCATGTTCTCTTTGTTTCTACACCTGAAGGTACCTGGAGTGAAACCAGGTACTGATGGGTTTCACCACAGAGGATGTGGAAGAGCAGAATGAAGGTGTCCTGCATTCACAAGAGCTGAACTAGTGACTTCCCAGGGCTGTTTATAGTGACAAGACAACACTGAGGAACAGTGAGACTCATCTTGTATCCCCTGTCTGAAGGAAAACTCCAGTAGTCTTCTGTCGGTTTCTTTATTCTATGTACTTTTAATATCCCCGTGTTTGTGCAAGGTATTAAACCCAGCAAATGCTGATTATTGCCTTTGCAGTTCCCATTCAGATCATTAAATTAAAGTCGACGCTCCTGCTTTTGGCACTAGCAGAAGTCCTGTGCCTCTGAGGGGAGGCTGGAGCTTTCTCACTCTGCATCAGCTCCTTTGCAATGTGCACACAGAAACAGGATTCCTATCTGCCCATTACTAGCAAACAACAGGTTTCCTAATCAACAAGTTCGGCTTTCATCTCACCTTGTTGCAATTTTAAGAGTTCTCAAACACAAAACAAGCCACACACAAAAAAACCCCAAAAAGCCCCTAAGTGGTTACTGATATGACTCCCTCACTGGTCCCATAGAGAGTCTCCTAAAGTGAATGGCCATACAAATGAAAATAAATAAAAGGAAATAGTGCATAGGTTGTGCCAGAGTAAGCTTAAAAGGCAAATGAACCTATTTTAAAATTAAAAGCCTCCCCTGACACAAGATGATCCTAAGAAATATTTACATTTTCTTCCCAGCAGACTCTTGTCCGTCTACACCAGGAACCAAAGTGACAACCATTACCAGAGCATTCAAATACCTTATTTTAATTTGCAACCATCCAAGTCAAGGAGTTGCTCACTTTTAGGCAGAAAACAGATATATCCTAAATACAGGGCACAAGGATTCACACTGTCTTCTGGCTAAGTCAGTGCCTGCCACACATCCAGGCACAAGGGGAAAGCAGAGCCATCGCTGTTCCAAAGATGTCGATGGTGTTTTAAAAACAGCTTACAAAACACTCGTGTGAGGACTCAGGTCAACACAGCTTTCCACGACCTTCATTTCTTGCAGAAGTCATCAATATTCACCTACTAATGAGAACTCATGGTCTCGCAATTGGCTTTTCCCTTCCCAGCTGTGCTCTTCAGCTGCTCTTGCTTGCCCAGGGATAGAGATGGAGGCAAATACTCCGGTCTCTAGAGGGCAAAGTCAGAAACCTAAACATAGAACCACTCCTCCTCCTTTTGTTGGGCTTTCATTGTCGGTGTCAAGAGTGCTTTATGGATCAGCAAGGTGACCACCAAAACACACACAGGGCTTTTTGTCTTGTGACTTTGACGCCATTCTCTCGAGTGTCTCTCTAATACAAATGCTAATTTATGCTTTGCTTGTTCTTTTTTGAATTAACGCACAGGAAAGATTTCTCTTGCCAAATTGTTATTTTAGTGGTTTCATCAGAAAAACAAAAGAGGACTAAACGGAGAAGTTAACCCCGAGGTTTCACAAAGAAGTCTGGAAAACCTGAACCTGGCAATACTCATTCCAACTAAAATAGTTCCAAGTACACAGTTTTTGTCGCAGTAGTTGTAGCTTGACTTGGTGACATTCCAAGGACCTCGCTTTCATTTCCCCTTGACCTCAGGATTTCATTCTTGTGTGTATTTTCTTTGAAACAAACAAAACCCAATAGTGTGTATTTTCTTTAAAACAAACAAACAAACAACAATAGTATATTATCTCAACTCTCTTCATCCTCTCCCATTGTCCCTCCACCTTCAGCTCCTGTGCCTCAGCTGTAGTAAGTTAACTGACCACAACCAAAAATCTCAGGAGGGAAGAAGTTCTTCTCATTTACCAGACTGATAAAGGCAGTTCCAGGACTAACAAGAGCTTGAACACCCCTCAGTCCTGTGGGGTGGGAAGTCATCAGTCCAGGTGGAAGTGTTCCCACCATGCTCACCAGGAACAAGAATTAATATTAAAACACTTTTCAATAACCTAAGTGCTGACAGACCATTTAATGAAACAGCTCTAGCACTCAGTTTAAATAATAATCTAGCCCTGAAAGTTTACAGCATAACGACATTAGCAAGCTCCACAAATCTCAGGTAACTTCTTCACAGAATTTTAAAACACTTAGCAAACACTAATTAATTAAGCATCACATCACCTTCCAAACTAAATGACTGAATTCGTCACGATAATACATTGGATTTTCCTGTCTGCACTTCCGGTTGTTCAAACAAATTGCTTTCTCATTTTCCTCAGAGAGAACACCCGCTCTTCCCTTAGCAACCACTGCTGCCAAACCCGCTACAGATACGGGGGCCTGCAGACATTTTTGAACCAATGAGGGAAAAGGGGATTTTCACCTTTTATCAGCTCAAAATCCAGCATTATTTTACCCCTGTCAGCAGGTGGGCTCCAAGGAAGTAATACTGCATGCTGGCCATAAAGGTCAGTCTATATCAGATGTGGCCAGAACAGAAGACATGCTCCCAAAAAAGCAGGTTTCCCGTCACCCCACTCACTGTGGCATTAGCTTATAACACAGAGAGGCTGAGACCACACAGAGAAGATCCCTTTCAAGTGCATCTGAACAGAATGATCAGCTCCATTTGCTAATGGACATTCAGCCTGCTGGATGAGGCTAAGAGTAGCCCAAAATACTGTGGATTTCAGGTCCTAAGCAACAGCTATTTAGTGCTGCAAGTCAGTTCCTATTGGACCACTCGATTTATTAAAAGAAATAGAGCCACAAACAACCCACTCCCGAGAAGAAGAAAGTGCTAAGGCTCTTTAAGTGCACATTTTAGCAGTGAAGGAACATCAAAGCATCAGTATGGAAGTTTCAGTTTCTTCCTTTCAGACAGCAATGCACAGAGTAAAAGAGTTTGTTTAAGTTCACCCAGAGGCAGAGCTGCATGCCTAGGGCAGCCACTGGAGCCATGACTTCCTTAGCACTTTGAGAACTCCAGAAAAACAGCTAGAGAAGTGTCCTTGGATGAAAGGGCCTGGATCTAGAGAGCAAGATTTCCCCCAGCCCTGACAATTTTCCTCCTTCCTGCAGTAAGAGCATGTCACCCCAAGCAAAGCTGAACTTTACACATAATATTAAGTCATCTTGAACTATGTTTTTTCAAAAGATAATTATTCAAAGGTTATTTATAAATCCTTTTTGTAAAGGACCTGTGACAAGTCACCCATTAACAAAATTCAAAAATGTCAGCACATGCTCTCTGACACAAGGCAACAGCACCTACTTACTACACAAATACACCTCAGCAAGTAAGCACACAAAGTACAAGCAACTGCACGTTCAGGCAAAATCATTCCATATCTTAAATCACCAGTATTGTTAAAGTGTGACATACTCACAGAGAAAACACCCAAAAAAAGCAGCTTCACATCACAACCAGACTCCAGGACCAGACAAAGGCTCCAAACTCCTCACTTCCTCAAAGACAACACTGCCTGGCTAAGTAGGAGGGAGGAAAAATAAATCTCGACCAGGTGCCTCAACAGGTGTGGCTGTTTAGCATTAGGCACAACAGCTGAATTTGGGCCGGTCAGCACCAAAGATGGCTTGTGAGACCCGGCAGTGCAGAGATGCAGCTGACAAAAACGGGGAGAAAGCCTCGAGCAAAATTGTGCGCTCTGGGGAGTGTCTTGTACCTGAGCACTCAGGAGCGTGGCCTTTCAGTCTCTAGCACCACGGCAGCAGTTCAGTTCCATTGGTCTGTGCTCATCTGCTTTTGAAGGAAAGTCAGCTCTGTGGCAACAACAGCATGATCAGGAGGCACTGAAGATGCCTGTTTTAAGGGCAAGGTTACTTTCTGGACCTGTAAGCAATTATCTCTTTGAATTTCCACCTGGTCCTGGAGTTGCTGTATTTGGTCCTGTAATTTCAGTCGCTGGAAAAACTCTTTCTCGTGCCTGATGTTTGGGGAGGGGGATGAGAAGAAATAAACTGATGTTGGTTTTGTTTGTGTGTGTGGTTTGGTGTTTGTGTTTGTTTTGGGGTTTTTTTAAAGGAATCAGTTCCAGTGAATAATGTGAAAGCACAAATCACTACCACTAGGAAGTGGGAGTGGAGCAGGCATTGAAATTTTGTGTGACCAGTGTTGCTTCATCTCTCAGATACCCTAATTTGGGTCTGTCATGGTGGCAAGGGGCAGGACAAGCAGCTCTCTGTCACCTTCCTGCATCCCTGCTTCTCCCAGTGCCTTTTGCATCCTGTGTCGGTGAAAGCGGACGTCACTCAGCAAGGCTTTCCAGCCCTCACCTCGGTGAGCCTTGTGCAGCCCTGTCAGCCTGCAGGTTAGTTTCGATGATTTATAAAAAGACGTGCTGCAAAAGCAGCAGTCTTTGCCGTTCTTTTAAAACGCACCAATTTGACTGTGCGAGGAGACAAAAAGAAAACAAAGTGGGTGCAAACAGACTTAGATCCTCCCTTATTTGTTTCTTAACAAATCTGCTGGAAGCACCCACTTGGCTGAGAGGAAAATCGTTGTTTGCATTAGGACCCTCCTGAGTCACCGCTCCTTTGCTTTGAAAAGGCGATGAGCCATTGTTTTCCTCCCCTCTGAAACCAGTGCTGGGGGGCAGCGTCCCTAAAGGGACTCTGGAGGAGCCTTTTGACTTCCTGGCTCAACTTCTGGCAAGCAAACTACTTGCTGCAGGGTGGCAGCCCCAGTCTAAACTTCTGAAGGAATGTAGTTACACTGAACTTCAATTCAGCAAGGACTGAGTCCTCTCTTACCAGACTCAAGCTCTTCTTTTGGGGAGTTGCAGAGAGTCTCAGTATAAACAAGTTATACATTGTCACTGGAGATCAGAGACTGCTGCTTGTTTAATTTTAATGAATGGACATTTCAGGAATTTTAAAAAAAAAAAAACAACAACAAAAAACCAAAAAAACAACATGTCTGCTTTGTAATACTGAGGATCACAGATTTTGGCCCAAGATCTTTCCCAATTTCAGTGGCATGGTTGAATACACGCTGCAAAAAGACGACTGTGTCACTGAATGCAGCCTATTGCTGTACAGAGTATCCAACCAAAGGAATGATTCAGATGCTGAAGGTGCTACAGAGGCAAGTAAAGTTCATTAGGTAGGGTTTGATTAAATCCCTATTATGCTTCTTTTCCTGAAGGGGAAAGAAAGTGTTGTCAAATAAGGAGACATTTTTCTCAGAAGTCATCTGGTTTCTTCAAACACTTTTGGAAAAAAAATGTCTGCTTTGTAATAGATAATCATAATTTATCTTCTACTGAGCTCTGCTGTAGAAGAATTTGTTTCTAGCCTTGTTCTTGTACAGCAAAGAATTCAGAACTCTTCATTTCTGTTATTCTTAACACTATCTTGTGTACCAAACTAAATTCTTCATTTTCCTGGTACCCCTACCCTTAAGTACTCTCAGTAGGAGTATAACTGCTTATCCACTCGGTGCCCAGCCACAAAGCTTAAATATACTTGAAACTCTTTCAAGGTTTCTAGGTGAAATGAAACATTGCCATTGTGAAAACATTTCTTTCCAAATGCTGCAGAGTGCCATCACACAATGAAATTGCTGTTATTGCACACAAGCACCAGGGAATATTCACACCTGATGTCTACAGAAAGCTCAGCATGTGTAGCAATGCCCGGGGTTATGCTGATACTGGATACTTCAGCACCCTACTCGATGTTCTTGAAGTCCCAGGACATTCAGCAAACCTGGAGGCAACTCGAGATGAGTTGTTGGCAAGGAAAAGGCTTATGAATTTTAAGTGGCTGTTACTTTTCTATTTTTTTTTTAAGTATGCAAGAAACAAGAAGCCAAGGTGCAAGAATTTAATATTTACCTAGAAAAGCACAGTAGGTACAAGGCAACTTCTAGACAAAACTGCTGCTGCCCCAGCCCAGGTGATGGCTGGAAGGCTCAAATGAGTGACATTTTTGTGCCACACCAGTGCTGTTGATTCTACAGGAGCTGAGCTGAATCCTTCCTGCGGCACTCAGACCAAGTGCCCCTGATTTCAGAGCAAAACCTGCCTGATCAGTGTCTGAAGGATGCAGCCCTGGGGTACATGGTTCACTGCTACTGCCAATTAACTGAGAAAAACATCCCCATCACTGACTGGGTTCCCACTGCATCGTTATTAACCTTTTCAGGCTGTGCCTGTGCCCAGAAGGCTTAACTGAGCTTGGAGAGGCTGTGTGCTAGGCAGGGCCTCAGCAAAGAGCGAGCATCTGTCTGCAGGAGGCAAAAGGCAGTAACTCCAGGAGCAGGGCAAAAAAACCCCCATGCAACAAGTGTGTTATGTTCTGCCCTGGGCCCTATCCATCAGAATGTGTTCTCTTCCCCTGAACTCAGAGAATGAGGTCTACATCCCTCTCTTTCACATGGAAACTGCTCAAAGGCCAGCTGGCTGCAATCACAGAAGATACTGTTTAGTCAAGCCTACAATATATGCAAAAGGTAAAAATGTTTTTGGCATCCCAGCCCAGAAAAGACAAAAAAAATCACAAATAGAAAGGGAAATAGGGTGTAGAAAATGTCTACATTTCTAAACCCTAATTTTTTAGATTTTGCTTCCAGCCCTGGAGAACTGCCAGGTTGCTTTACAATGCAGTTTTTTCCTTGGTGTTTTGCTTTCCTATTACCAGGTGCTAAACTGGCTGGGGTTCATGTTTGCCTCGCACACAACAGTCTTGGATCTTTGAAGTAACAATACGTGCTCTCAGATGTTGCACAAATAACCATGTCGTGTTTGCCAATTATACTCTACTTGTCTGTTGTTAACAAACCATGCAATTTCTAGTTTTCTGCAATAAATTCAAGTATAATTGTCTTGTAATCTTGCAGGTATAAATGTAATTAAACCAGGGAATCATAGTAATAATCACCAGGTAGATACCAAAGACACTGTGCTGATCCCAAATCCTTCTGTATGACGCTAATCATGTCACATGGCATTTGTATTTCTCTGATAATTTCCTTAATATCTCTGAGAACAGCCATGTGAAAGTGATTATCTTGTACATTATTAACTGGGGCCTCCAATTGAAATTGACTCTCCAGCTTGCAAGGCAATCACAAATCTTACATGGGACAGAGATGTGACAATTTCATTCCTAGATAACAATGCAAATGTGAGACCAAGCTATGAATAACAATTGGAGTCGATCACACCAAAGTAGTTTCATGTTAAATAGCATTGCTTGGTGATTTTTTTGAGATAACAGAGATTCCTATGCCCTGCATCAGCTTCCTGTCAGGAAACATCATCTGCCAAACTTCCTGCTTGCCACAGTGGGGAAGAAGAAGACAATATAACATTTTCTTTACTGGGATCATTGCATGGCAATGGACATCTGTGGGGAGCTGCTTCCAGCTGGGCAGGAAAAACAGTGAACTAACAGCAAAAAGGGATGAGACAAATACAATGAGAAGAACAAGTTCAAAACACGTGAGACCTCTGAAAACAATTCACCTGGACACCGCTCCATTTTCTAGCACAGTATGAAACTGAGACCAGCATGACCTTGTGTATGCTCCTGTACTTTCTGAAGACATAACAGTTCAACAAATAATTTGCTTTCTAAAGCCCACAGAAGGATTTGTGTTTTACAGGGAAAAAATGAGGAGTTCTCAAACATATCCTAAGGTACAACAGTGACATGTTCCTGACAGGTAAAGCCAAAACGTCAGAATTGTCAGATGAAGTGCACCTCTTATAGAGGAAGGACAGAAGGTGAAGGCCCAGTGCATCAAAAAGCTTTTGCTCATGCAAATGCACACATGAAGGCAGCAGTTTTGCCTAATTGTTAACAGAAGTTCTGCTGGCTTTTCATCTCCCTGGGGCTCATTCCCACTTCATCTGCTAATATAGCAAGTTATATTGAATTGACTGTCGTCAAAGTTTGCTGATCAGGAACCCAGTCTTTCAAGCTGGCAGCAAGCCTGGAATATGGATTTGTCACAATAATGAGCAGGGCTGGGATATTTTGAATAAACATGGGCTCCCCTGGTGCAGGGCCAATTTGTCAGCTGAATATGTGAAGTGTGGTTATGGGTATTAAATGCCAGAACACTAAAAGCTTGGAGACTCCTGAGAACCCTACAGTGAGCCAGCTCCCCTCTCCTGTATGCCTAAGCAAAGCAGGAGAGATAAAAACACTGGCTGGCATTTGTATTTCCAAAGCATTTACATTTAATTTAATAATATTTGTAATGCATTCGGCAAATAAGCCGTGGTGAATTTCAAAAAAGTCTCTTGTACCTAAGCAAACCTGAGCTCCCAGAGGGACTGGAATTAAAGGCTGGAGCAAAGCAGGGCAGCATTGCTGGGAGCAATGGCACAGCCCTGCTGCCCACTGCTTGTTTGCACTGCCAGGCTTCTGCCTGCACTTCCCACCGGGAAAGAGGGCTCCAGGGACGCGGGGCAGCTGCAGCTGCTCGCTGGGAAGAGGCAGAGGAGGGGGATTCCTTCTTCAGGAGACCTAGACTGCTTGGCAGCCAGACAACCAGCAGGATTTTAAGGGCAGCATGGCTGACTCAGGGTCTGGGCAAGGGTAGACACAGGGCTCTTCAGCTGGCCAGTGGTTCTTGTTCTGTTTCAGCACTGACAAGGTTGGTTTCTTACCTTCTTCAAGGCATCCTGATGTCCCTATTTTGCTGCCTACACTCTTTTCCTGGCAAAACCCAGCAGTGTGGAAACTCCCGTTCAATCCCTCGGCCTCCACAGGTTTCCTGCCACCTTCCCTGAGAGAGGCTGCGGTGCCTTCATTGCTCGCCAGAGCTCCTCCACCCTGAGTATGCACAAAATCCAGCTTTATCCAGTGATGGGCTGGGATTTCTCTCATTCAGGGACATGAGTTTATCCCCTACAAGAAGTCCCCATCACTTCCTGAGAGCTGCTGCCCCAGGTGTGACTGCAGCCATGCTACAGCCACGTTTTTCACCTCAGGGTGTGCCCTCTCCTCACAGGCTGTGGTCCTGGTGTGGTTTGGGGAGGACCTGCCCTCAACATTGCTCTGCTTAGCTGAAAGAAGACTTCTCTGTAGGGGGAGGAAAGGAATGACAGTCTGTAGGAAACTGTAGGTTGCCCTCTGTAAAAGGCAGCAGAGAACAAAGCTGGTTTGGTACAGGTTTTCTCCGGGGTTTTGTTGTGGCCGCTGATGGCTTTTCTCCGCTGGCCACCAGTGACTGCTTTTTGTCACAACCCACAAACACCTCATTCTCTAAATGGTTTGAGTGCTGGATGAAGGACTCATCTGCCTGGGGAAGGTGAGGATGTGTGGCCACTCATCAATCCCAGAGGATAACGTAGCAAAGTTAAGCTACCAGGACAACATCTGCTGCCTTCACAGCGCCTCAGCCCCAGCCCCACCATGGCAATTCTATGTGACTGATGGGGTGTAAGGTCCAGCTCCTCTTTCTCTCCTGACACCTAAACTATCCAAGCTGCAAAGTTTTATATTCCATGACATCACTTTGCTGCAGCCTTCCGTGCTTAGCCCAAAACAGCCCTATGCCCCCTAATCCAAAGCTGGAGACTGGGCTGTGACCCCACCTAAGGATGAGACTGCTTAGCTCAGCACAGAGACTTCCGTGGTGTCCCCAAAGCAACCCTCTCTTCTTCCTTCCCGTGTGGGGAAGAGCTAAGTCTCCCTTGTGCTTCAAAAGCACACTTATTAAGCTCTCTGAACAAGCACAGCACAAAGCCACAACATGAACTTTCACTGGTGTCGTGCAATCATTGCTAGCAGTAACTAGCCAGGCCTAAAGCACATCGTGTTCCCCACAATCATCAAGCAAGAACTGCTCTCTGCTGCAAGGTAGAGTCTTGTTTCACTTTGAACAAAATCCTACCTTACTTCTAATATGAAACTCTCCAGAGGAGAGAAGGCAGAGCTTTCTCTGATGTAGAACAGCTGCTCCAGCTCATTGATTCATGTGGGACACCCAGAAACCTGCACAATGGTGCTTTGTTACAGATGCTGTAACACAGGCTGTTAAAAGCAGTCACAACACAACATTAGCACCTCAAAGCCTAGAGAACCAGGGCAGTGTAGAGAGCAGATTGGTAAAACACAGATTGAGAGAGAAACTCTTCTCTGAAGAAATGACAAACTAAACTTGCAAGGCAGAACACTACAGGGAGTTATCTTGATGCTTAACTGGAGGCCAGCTGAGGTACAGTGGAGAAAGGTTTTCCCCAGGAACACATGTAATGAATCTTGTTGCACATACTGGGTCTTCAGCTAATGTTCAGTGATCTCTTGTGAATTAGATGCAAGACGCAAGCTTACTCTCACCTGAAAAATAAGAATATAGAACAAAGCCTATATCTTCAAGCACTGCTAGTGAGTGCTGCCACCCTGACATCCCTGACTTCAGTGCTACAGCAAAACTCACAAGGAACTGATGCCACTGCCTCATGTATTTGCAGAGAAGGTGAAATTCACCCTTAAGATTAAGGGTCTGGGTATCACATCTCACTTAAACCTTCAAAAGACACTCCAGCTGATACATAGAAGTCAAGAATGAATTGTGCACAGCAGTGCATCAATACCAAAATCTTGATCTACCATCTTCATTCCTCCAAAGGAACCCCAAAACCCTACGAGACCAAGAAGCAGCTTTCATTCTTGGCTAGGTGTAGCTGTGAGGATTAAAACATGATGACAAATCTAAATCCTGATGAAAAACTGCCAGAGGCCTATAAGGCTGCCAAAGTACAGCAGGCAGGCTTTCACATAATTGCAAGTCTTCCTTTCTCAAATGCCCAACCTGATTGACCAATTAAAGTGTTTAATTCTCTGAGAAAGAGTCTATCATTAACTGTAATTTGTTCTAGTCTCACCAGTCTTTTCATGGCTGCCTCTGGTGAAAGAACCATTATGTATGATCTCAATCTCCATATTATAATGTGGAATTTTTGATAGTTTGCTATAAATAGGAATTGATTCATAAGGAGAATAATGAATTCATTGCTAGTCCTTTACCAACTACTTAATGACTGTCAAGATACATTAAACATCCTTAGCCCTACACTGGGGCCTGAGTTTATTCTTGGCTAACACATCTGACTGTGTTATGCACTTAGTGAATTAATGCCAGGTGAAAAATAGTCTCAGCGAAAACACATTTCAGAGTGCTTTATTTCATCATAAATATTGACACTGATCATTATAAATGCCTTCCAGACGAGGCATTAAATAGATAATCTATTGTCATTGAAAAGAAAGAGAAAAAAAAAAAAACACAAAAAACCAACAAAAAAAAACAAAAAAAAAAAAAAAAAAAAAGAACGATCAAACAAACAAACAAACAAAATCGCAAAAAAATAAAACCAACCCACTCCAGCATATCATGTTATCACCATGCTCTCCTGGTTATTCTTACCTGAAAGACCCTGACACCATGCTAGGCCCTGTACAAGTTACAGGCACTTCTTAGGCTGTACTACTTGCTAGGTGATTAACAACAGAGTATAAACCCATTGGTATTTTTAATTTTCTCAATCCTCACTTCCATGCAATGCCTATGCATCAGTGTCATTCCCGAAGTGTATTGACAACTACATTTAACTTCAAAATAACATCAGGCATTTCTCAAGGCTCACAAGCCCCTGCTCTTGCCCAGCCTCTCCTGACAGAACCAACTGCAAAGACTGAGTCCAGGCTCTGAGAGCACACACAAGCTCCTTATTTCCTATGCTATTCAAGTATTTCCAGGGCTCACAAGTCCTCAGGGAAAGGTGTCCAAAGAAAGCCTAAGATCGCGTCATTGCAATAGGGAGAGCCCAAATGCATAGGAAAATTATTTTTGGAGGCTGTGTGTCTCTCACACTAGTGTTCACTTCCAGCTCTTGCGCTTCCAAGACCCAGGGAAGAGTGCCTGTTGTGCTACAAAAACATGAATCCATGGTTTGTATTTTTAAAGGAAACAGAGTAGAGCCAGGCACTGTGGTCCTACAGGGAAGGTCTGTGATGTACAATTACACCACAGAACATTCGCTGGCGTGATGTATATTGGCACTGGGAACAACCTGGAGGCTTCTCTGCAATTGTTTGTGAATTCAGCATGAGCTGTCATTATTTGTTATATGCACTGGGTACATACAGTGAGTTAATTCAATAGCAAGGGAGGATGGATGACTGCAATCCAGATTAGTCTCTCAATACACCTCCAAGATTACTAAATTCTAAATTGTTACCTTTTCTTTTTCTTTTCTCCAGTCCCTTTAAATAGGCCAAGAATGCACAGAGGGATGATAAAGTTCTTGGATACCTTCACAGACATTTCCTAAGAGAAAAGGGAACATGCCCAAACTTTAGAGTCTAAACCAACTAGGAAGCTAGAATTAGCTAAAGAAGCTATTTCCTGAACGAGTTAAGGGACTGAGGCACACTTTCCTGAAAGCAGCTTGGTGTTTTCTAGTGGAAGTGACTGTTGCAGCCAGACAAGTGCTCCAGGAAACTCTGCTTGGACCATTCCCGTCTTTTCTTGCAGGAGCAGTGCCAGCCCTACCTGACCTGCCTCTGGTCTGCTCATGTTCCAACAGGGCACCCAGAACCCACCTCTGGCTCGTGACTTCTCTTCTGGGAGCCAAGTACTTTCCCAGTTCCTAACAACGTGGTGAAACCTGGTTCTTCACATTTCTTCTAAGGTCCCACTTCCTCAGGTAAAAACAGCATCAAGTCTGGGCAAAGAACATGTTTTTGTGACTCCCATATACTCATGCAAATCCCTGCAATACATTTTCTGCTGTGGCACCTGGTCTCCCACTGATCATATCAGGTTAAACTTATCCTTGCAATTTTAATGAAATTCATCCATAACATGGTGCAGACACTTGAAGCTTTACATTGGTTCAATAAATTAGGAAGAGGGGTAATAACAAGCCTTGTAACCTGCAGAAAATATATGTAGAGATTACCAGTCAAAGAGAAAGGGAAGTCTTTAGTCAATATTCCTGAGGCAAAAGTATTAAGGCATATATATTACCATGTATATATCATATTATGTACCATAATGAGCTGGCACAGCTTGCTGGCAAGTCACACTAAAAACACACACATTAAAAACAGCTGTCTCAGTTTTTTGGAGCAATCATCTTTCCCTGGATGTATTCACTAACCAGCAACGATCCAAACCCTGTAATCCTTGTGAATTAACACTATTTACTAAATTAGAGATTATGGTATTCGAAACATGTTCTTTCCTAGCTATGACAGGCCCCATGTCCTACAAAAGCTGCTTGCATATAACAGCAGTGCAAATAGGAAGAAAAGATTGGAAATCCAATTATTTAAATCTTGATTCAAATGAGGCTGAGGAAGCCACAGCAATAAATCACCTCAAAGCACAAAATACACTTTTATGGAAAACCCAGGGTGGGTAATGCAGCAGGAGAGAGTATGAAAATAGACCCTTCCTGGTGCCCCCCAAAGAGGAAATTTATACAATGGGCAGATAGGGTCTAATGTTTACACAGGCACTGGAGCATGATGTGTTCCATGTAAGCCCAACTGATATTTAAAATGCCCAGTGACTGTTTGTGTTAAAAGGACTCTGATTGCCAAGTGCCATTTCTCTGATGGGGGACAGGAGGGCTTCAGTAACACAATTTACATTTCCCTCTCCTCTGCATCCTTTCTTAAAGGAATTGTTCAGTAGACAGCAGCAGATGAGAGACACATAATTAATAATAAATAATATTCCTCACAGTCTCAACAGCTTGGTCTGCAGCAGAATCTTTCCAGAGGATGTTTAAAACCAAGAAGCATCAGCATTTTTCAGCAGATATACCATTATCAGGCTGGTTCTCTATCCCAAGGATAAAGACTATTCCCAGTATTGGAGCTGTCTTGGGAGCACCGATGAATGTCATTCTTCTTGCAGAGGAATGGGGATGGACAACAGGCTCAGTCATGACAGTGGATGTCAAGGAACAGGACACTTTGGGGCTCTGCTACCAGACCTCATTTCTCGGAGCCCTGGATGTCCTATTCATATGGCAGAAATAAGAATTAGAGCTGCCCTGAAATCTTACAGGCACTAAAAGAAATCTTGGGTAGTACAGATGCTGTTTGCAAGAAAATTTCTGTTTCTGTATAAAGGATTGGGCTGTTTGTAAAAAAAAATCACACAAGCCAGATTTTTTTTATTATTATTATTTATCATTTTTGGCAATGAAAAAATCCAAAGCTTTTCAATGAAGTCCAAGGGAAAAATAAAAACTATCTTCCTTCCCTAAAACCTTATTTTAGTTTTGTGGAATAAAGAATCGACAACGATAGAAGAGTAAGTCTTTGACTAATCTTAATGAATCTTACTGGTCACAGAGAAACACTTTGGCTGAAAGGCAACATTTAAGAGCCAAATACTGTTATGGATCAGCTCTCTCTTGATAGCACAGCTATGCTGAAGTTGTGGTCCAGCTGACAGCACCCTGACTTTCACAGGTCACACAGGTGGAGACAAGGTCAAGCTGTGTTGAAAGCACATTCAAGTCCCCCGTTGAACCATTTTTCTCCCACTTACACAGGCAAGTTTAAACTGAGCTGTGTCAAGGTTAAATGACTATTTAGCTTGAGCCGGTGACTCAGACATTAAATCAAATGGAGAGCCTCTGGTACCTAAAATCTTTCTTTGTGATGGTCAAGGAAACCATGTCAGTCCCCTGTTTATTAAATATTTGTTCAAACCCAGTTCTCACTAGCTTCAGTTTCAGGCACAATTTCAGGCACTCTGAAAAGAGTAAGGACCTGGGGTTATCCTAACAGACCATTAAAATCAGACCAACATCATGTTTTAAACCATTTTTCTATTCCAACATGCCAAAGTGGCCTTACTGAATGAAACATCACAGCAGCAACTACAATGACACGACACTAAGAACATCCAGTGTTTGCATGTTTGGACACCCAGCAGCACTGAAAATATATTAGCAGTGTCGGGAAGGAGAGACAAAAGGATCTTCAGAACATGAACACATTTATTTCCGAGCATTTTCCCAAAATAGTTCTAATGGATGTGGTGGTTACATACTCTTCCCCCTCAGGGCTTCCATTTGGATTGCCCAGGGTAAATGATTTTGTTAATGTTGCCTTGGCTTTCTGGCGTTGGAAATAGAGCTATTATTTCCAAATGGACTTTCCAAATAATAGTGGAGATGAGAGGCCACCAAACAAACATCTGCTGTGAGCCTTGGGGACGCTGACTGGAAATGGTGTCAGAGGTGTTGCTTGAATAGGCAGTCAAGAAAATACCCATTTTGATTAATGTGTACAGGCATTAGTATCAATCACCATTTTCTTCCCAGAGAAAGACCTTGGAAATGCAGCACTTGAACCCAGCTGTAGACACTGCTTTGGACATGTTCTTAATCTCTCTTTCAAAACAGAGCTTGCTGGGCTGCTTTTCTTGACCTGTCGGGAGAACAGACAATAATCTGAAGTATCCTAAATGCAGCTAATTTCTCTAAACTGCGTCTACACACAGAACAGAAATAAAAGATACTTCTCTTTCCCAGTAGAAATCAGCTAGAGGAACTATTTGTACAGGGGAGAAAAGAGGACTGGTCATTTGACATAATCAGTTCCCTTCGGTGTTTGCAAAACAGAGCAAGATCACAACACGCGAGCAGACTGAAATTGCAGCTGAATAAATTTATAGGCTTGTTTTCATTCATTTTAAAAATAGATTGTAATGTCTAAAAGCAATCAACTGATGGTTTTGGTCCACTTCTGTCTAATCAGTGCTTCAATTGATGCGTCTCCTAAAAATACTTGAAATTGAAACTGTCAGATGTTAACAATATCTCTTCTTCTGCCATTAGATAATATGCAATCAGTGATTATGGGCAGCAATGAAGCTCCTTAATTCAATGACTACACACCACCTACTTTCCCATTTTGCTGACAGAAGATCCAGCTGTTTCTGGTTCGTATCAATGCTCTTCAAAGATTGGCAAGTATAGCTACAAAGCTAAAAATAGGAGCATTCTGCATCCCACGTCAATCACCCTTTTTCAGCAAAAGAATTTCAGAAAGTTCTCGACTAGACCAGAATGAATAGGATTTATTTTTAATAAGCACTAGACATTCACACTGGTAATCATTGGGATATATTTTCTCCTAGTAACAAAAAATGACAACATTACTGGTGGATGAGTTGGCTCTTGGGCTGCTTTGCTTCCAATAAAATTATCCTATGCAGGGAAACTTTTATCCTGCTGCATCAGTCTTCAAGCCAACGCCTGCCTGCAAAGTGTCTTAGGATTTGGTCCCTGGAGACAAACAGTTCAGCTGTTTTCTCATCCACTGTGCCATGGCTTCCTCTGTGAGGCTATATTCACTGTAAATGTTTAAACTAATAAAGTATACGGGAAACTCAAACCAGAGAGGGCAGGTTTGCCTTGAGTGATGTTGGGATCTGGGCCTTTCTTGATGTGAAAGGTGGTGACATGTACCACATCAAACTCAGGCAATTATTTCTGTGTCCAAAGACTGATCCCACCCTGCGGATCTCACTGGTGGGACTGGCTAAAGATGAGTTAGTGCATGCAGGTGTCAAAACGATTGTACAGCAAAATCAAGCACACCTGCTTTGAGGATAAAGAACACTATTAACTTCAAAATGCTGCAAAGAATTGTTTGACCACTGAATTCCAAGAACTGAGGATTCTTTTATCCATGGTGTGTGCACCACAATGTTGAACACTGTCTCAACTCAAGGCAGTTTGCTTTAATCACTATTATTTTTAGATGCCTGTAAATATGGGTGCCTTGAAGCAGTGACTGTGATTATTTTATGCATTTATTCAGGGGTTGTGCAATATGCTGAGCTCCATTGGCATATGTGCTCCCAAGTCCCCAAAGCTGTCAGCTTTCCTGGGGTGCAGGTTTACAGTCTGTGGTGTGCACAAGTGCTTCCCTCTCCTTCTCCCAGCCCTGCCATGCTGCCAAGGCAGTGAGGAAGCAGTGTGGAAAGCTGTGATGTGTTTTGGGGTGGGGAGATACCCTCAGGCCCTCCCAGCCTCCTCATTGCCATGAACGGGGACCAAAAGGGCTGCAGTCTAGCCTGAGGTACTTTATCTGACTTGTCTCTAATAAATACCACGATCCCAACAGCAAATTCTTGCTGAGAACTCTTTATGGTCAATTCACAGCCTGAAGAATAAATGCCATTATAGAATTAAAATACTTTTGAATTACAAAGCTGAAGAAATTTTGTTCTGCTTTCAGGGAGATGGCACTAAAAAAAGATGTTGCCTTCATCACAAGGCCTTTACTTGCAAACTCTTTCAAGGGGGGGAAGCAAAAACAACACCAGCACTGACCCCAGGGATCTGCTACAGAGTCTGCCAGGTCAGCAGGGTCCATAAGATCCCCAGAGCTTGCCCAGGACCATTAAGCTTCCCAGAATTTTCTTCTCCCTAGAACTGGCCTCAGTCACTTCTGTGCTGTTGGTTGTCTCTTGTGGTTGTTTTTCTTTCCTTCATCCCTCTTGGGTGTGGATTTACTACAAGGAGCAAATAGTACTGAGCAAGGAATGCAGCCCAAAATAAAAAATAATCAATTCAAAATCTATCTGAGTGCAAATCACAGGTATGGATTATATTTCCCTTTAAGTCTAGCATTTGTTCGTGCATTGGGTATTCATCTACCACACTGGCACTCAGAGGACTAACAGGAACTACTTTCTAGTCTCTGTCCTAAGGACTGAGTGACACAGAAATATGGGCAAAACCAGCAAAGAAACGGGGCTGTCCCAAACATGGCAGTGTCAATTCACAGAGAATGGTGTAGCTCAAAACTATGGTAAAAACAGAGCTGAAATGACTGATTTTGCCCATGGCACAGCAAGAGGGCTGTCCCCACGGATAGATTCTATTTTAGGGACAAAGTTCCCCCATATGAAGTAAAACCACATTTACTCATGCTGGAAAGAGATGAATTCTCAGCACTAGGGCAATCAAATGGGAAATTGGTGTATTCTAAATTGGATTTGCAGCTTAAAGCTCTGCCTGCTTCTTCGTATACCTTTTAGACCAAAGTCCCTCCATCCTAGGCTCCAGTTTTGCCTAGGTCTAGTCTAGATGGATAATCTTCATCTGACAGGCACAACTGTTTTCCTCCCTTTCAGCCACATTTGGAGCTTTTGCATGGAACCAGATGAAGCTCTGTGTGCTCATGAATTAGCCTTTGCTCAAATGAGATTTCCCTCAATTATTAAACCTGTTTCCCTTTGCCCCTTCCCCATTTGATTCTTTTCTATCTTTATGCTCTAGGGAGATTTTCAGAGGTCTTGTTGTGAGGATTACAAAGGCAATAAGCAGATTATGGAAAAGCTGCTTTTTGGTGTACCCAGCATAATACAAATTAGGATTGTTTATAATTTCGTTCCCTTATCAGTTATTGCTGTGTGTATGCTGAGGTACTTTGAGGTCTCTAAATAAACGGAGAGGGCCAAAGGTAGCTGAATTATTTTAGCTGGCGCATTAAGGAACACGCTTGCCAAAGAAAAGATCATGTGTATAATGCTGCTAATTAGCAAAGTTTGTCTTATTTTTAAAAGAAACTATGGAAAAAGGAGTAATCTTTTGCAGAAGGACACAGGACTTCTGCAGGTTGAATTCATCTGTCTGTGAAAAGAGGACTGTGCCTGACTTTGAAGACTCTCTGGTTTCTTTAGGTTTTAAATTCTTCAAAGCAAGGAGTGCCTTCTCACCTAGCCCAGTAGAGTGAAAGGCTGGGCTTGATGAAGAAAATGTTTCATCTATTGCTAATTAAGGATAATATTATTTAATATTTCTCCCTATATCTGTTGGGAAATTTACTGCATGCATTCATTTCACAGTCAATTTAAATAAAAGTAAAAATTCACCACCCCATCACCAGGAAGTCCAAAGAATGCAAAACTGGGTATTTTATTTTAGTTTCTTCTACTTTTGCCTTTGTGGCCCCTGCTGTGTTCAGGGAGGATATTGGTGCCCAGACCTACCAAAGGATAGACCAGATACTCAGGGAGCAGAACCTGTTCTGGTGAGCAGCAGTTCCTCTGACTTCAGGCATTCCTGTAGCTTTTAGACTGCTGCAAAAAGAGAGGGGAAAATTAAAAATTAATTGCTCTATCATGAAATAAATATATGCTCTGACATTTGATTGTCTAGCAGAAGTGGTCAGGCAGTTATTTATATCACTAAGAACATCAATAACAAGGTGCAGTGCACTGCAACGGGGGTTTGTGAAAATTGATGAAAAGAGTGTTATTTTTAGATTGTGAATAGGTCTGAGGAAGTGAGCTCTAAAACTCTCGAGGAGAAAACAAAATTCACTGCGTTCAGGTTTACCAGCGTTGAAAGCCATTCCCCTGTCTTCGGATAAAAACATACAAGTGTAAATGTCAAGCCAAGCCAGTGATGACCTCTGACTTCTCTGAAAATGCCTCGATTCTTTCAAAAGAGCACTGGGAGAAAAGGCTGAATGACTAACTGGGAGACTGTGCTCTCTGGAAAATCCCAGAGATGGTGTTGAAATTACTGAACTTCCCCAAAGGCAGGACGAGCAGAGATGCTGGGATCTGAGCAACAACAGCTCTGCCTCGCTCCAACACCACAACAGGCTCCTTCCCCTGGGGCTTAGGGGAGGAGAGGAATAAGGAAATCCTCCTCTTTGGCTTTTTCCCCCTTGAAACCTGAGCTGATTTTTAAGTGTGTGTTCATGATTTCCCTCCTTTTTCTCTCCACCTCCTGTCCCCAAGGACAGAGGTGTTAGCACAGGAGCAGCTGCTGAAACCCACACTGCCGTGACCTGGGGAAAGATTTTGGGTTGGGAGGGTCAGAACCCATAACCCCTGTGCTGACACCCACCCTCAGAGGCTGCTGCACTTTTTTAGCCTCTCTCTCTGCAAGGCAGCACCTGGTCCGTGGATAAGACTTATAAATGACTGTAATTCTGTTTTGTGCATCCCTGTGTTCTGTAACCTTGCAGCTCGTGCTGTCTCATTTCTCTGTGGGGGGAAGGGATGGGAAGTGTTCCTAGGTGAGCCTGGGGACAGTACTGCACACCTGTGGGGTACCTGGGTAAAATATCCACAGTCAGATATGGTTTTTCAATACACACCAATAGAGCACACACACCTACTTCTTTAAATAGATACATACATCTTCCCCTGACAAGATGTTTAAGGTTTTACATAAAAAGTCAGCAATAAGAACATTAAAATATACTATAATTCAGGCTATTAGAAAGGCTGACTGGGACATTTCCACCCTTGCAGATTTTTCAAGCCTTGCTGAGGACTGCAAGGCTGCCTGATGGTGGTTTTAGCAACTGAGAGAAGCACCTCATGGTCTTTATTTTCCAAACTGGCTCAGGATCTCTTCCTGCTCTCAGTGGCAGTGACGGGGGTGCAGCCAGGCTGGAGGAGACTCCCATCACACCCTGCAGACATTACTTAATACTTGCCCTCTCAAAGCTCCTACAGGTTAATTCTTCCCGATGCCAGGAATTCTCAGCTGAACATCAACACAGTAATAACTACGTCCTCTCCATCCCCGCGGTGAACTCGGGCAGATTTGTTGTTGGTTGCTAAAGGCAACTCCTTCTGATTGATGGTTTCCAGGAACTTTCCACCAGCAGGGTGGGGCCCGGGCTACCGTATTCCCAGAGCTTGCAGGCAGGCAGAGGCTATAGGAGAAAAAGGGAAACTGGAAGACCAGAAAGGTACCAGAAGTCGTTCAGACTTCTGCCTGTGAGTGGCTTGTAACCACAGCAGCAGCAGCAGCAGCAGCAAAGACTCTGGGAGTTTGTAACTGATACCAGTTGCCCTCTGTATAAAATAAAGTCAAAACAAAACAAAAAGTTCGTAAAACTCTTTCAGATCCATTAATATTAAACTCACTTTCTCATACTAAAGTCATCTTGGTGAGACAAATGTCTTTTCAAATATTTATCAGAAGGAAAGGAAAACGGTCTGAAAGAGATTTGCACAAAACCTGTTTATCAGTGCCAGGCGTGCGAGCCGATCTATCAGCCCTGCCGTGACTCTGGGAGCAGTTTCCTCTGCCTAGCTCATATACTCCAGAAGATATGAAAGCATTTCAGTGTGCACTTGAAACGTTGTTCTCCAGATTTATTCCTCTAGTATTTTCCTCTAACATGCTTATTTGTCTCTTTTAAGGTCTGCTTTACATTACGTAGTCTCTTTGTGTTCCCTGCAGATGAAAAGCACATGCATTTCCACTCCTCCCTCATTATAATGCTGCTTTCTGAAGAAAAGCATCTCATGTGTTCTAAAAAACCATTGTTACTATAAAGTTTTTAAAAACCTGTTGTTGACTCTTTTGGAAATAGTTAACAACATTATTTTCCCAGCTTTGCCTTATACCCCTTCAATCCTAGATCTGTCTGCCAAAAGGGTGCAAGCCACTTCTTGTAGGTGGGGCTGACAACAGCTCTGTTGTTAAGATTGTTCAAGCACATTTACCAAACATTAGCTATTTTAGCTAAAATTTCCATGCTGAATATTTACCTAAACCCTGAACTACATGGGAAAATCTTAGCCAGAAGTTTCTCTTATCTCTAAGACCAGGGCTAGGTTGTATTTTGCCTTGTCAAAATACTCTGATAATCTTTTTCAGAGAGGCTTTAACGCCCTTAGCCTTTGAAAAAAGGAACATGAAGTTTGCCTTTGTGAAAACTTGCCCCAATTTAATGACATTAGGAGGCTTTGAAAAACTGCAGGCACCATTTGACCAGATCCAAAGACCACTTCATCCCTCTGACCAACTGAGTTTGTTGAAGGGCTCTGGGATAAGGGAATGGGAAGGTCCCTGCCTGGCTCCCTCTCCTGGCTGGGTTGTCTCAGCCCCCTCAGTGTCACTTCTCTCTCTTACCAGGCCCCTTCACACACCTCACTAATCTCACAGAAAGGGGCTGGATGAGCTCTGTCCCAGCAGTCAGAGGCAGGTCCAAGGGATAGAAGGCAGGGGGTTGGACCAAGATAATTTTTAAAGTCTCTTCCAACCCAAACCATTCTGTGATTCTGTGATTCCTGCTCCTCTAGCCCGTGAACGGGGCACCAAAGCAAAGAGCAAGCTCTCCTTCCCTCCTGCTTTCCCGGGATTTCTCTCCTCCCGAACTGCATGAAGACAGAAGCTACCAGAACTGTACAGCAGTGTGAGGAGCAAGGTAGGGAACAAGAAAAGGAGATTACGTTGTGAGACAATACCTGGGGCAGAGAATGGAGGCTTGAGGTTTACAGAGGTTGCACTGGGTGCCTGGGGAGGGGAGAGGAAAGATGGGCATGGCATGGGGGTCAGGATGTGGCCCCTGGACCTCCCTGTGGTTTGCAAAACCCAGCAAAGGTGATAGGAGAGCCCAGAGACAACCTCAGCTGAGTAACATCCCAAGAGTGAGAAGGGGAAGCTGGAAAGACCATGCTTCAAAAAGGCAGGCAGAAAACAGTGGTCACTAGAATATCTCTCTCTCTGGAGCCTGGAGAGGAAATCAGGAGGCCACTGCTTTTCTGCTGTCAGCAAATACCTGTTCTAAAGTGTGTGCTGCCTCACCAATGGCAAGTTCACAGTCATTATTGGCATTCCATAAGCCCAAAAAGCAGAACTGCTTCAGCAGGGGAGAGGATCACTCTCCTGCTGCTGATGTTCTGTTAGCAAGGCTTGGAGGGGCAGAGGAATGCTAATCCAGTGTAAAAATAGATACTTGAAACTCAGAAAAATCCAGGTCTCAATATAGATAATCTTGCTTCATGTTCCTTATGCATATCACAAGGGTCACCAGAGTAATGGCTTTTTATTTCTGTCCTTGTGACCCTCAGCACACAGAGAACGGGTGTGCAATAGGGACCTGTTTGGTCTGGTTTGTTTAATGAGGCCATTGCTTTTCTACAGCAAAAAAAGTACAAGGTCATGGAAGTAAAGACATGTTCAGAGTGGCTCAGAGAACGAGGGACCAGATAAAGGTTTCAGTGACCGTGTAGCTTTTACTGGCACTTAAAAAAATTGTCTTTTCAGAGTAGAAATGATCTTTTAGTGGTTTGTTTAATGTCAATGCTCAGTTGCACCATTATCCCATACCACCCTATAACCAATTCCCAAAGGTTTAAAAGCAAATTGGACCCCAAATCTGCCATGTTGGCTGCATGTTCCCAAGATTTCCCTTCATTTAGCAGCCATGCAAGGCTGTTTGAACTTAGCCATGGGACCAGCTACTGAAACAAATGAACAGATGAAACAGGTTTCTGCAGGTTCCTGCAGTTCTGCTTACACTGCTACATTTCAGCTATGAATGCCTCAGCACAGCTCTGGACCAGAACGATCCAATCACTTTCAAAACTGACCAAACTGGTGAAAATCAAAGGGCAGACCTTATCTGAGCATGCCAAGCTAACTTCAAACAGGCTACCAAACATTTTCCAAGAAGGAGCAATGTTGGGTCCTTCCTCATTTGGAGTTGATTTTAACCTGTGATTCAGAATTGAAAGCTTCTGTTTTGTATTATTAACATCATCAGAGATCTAATCTTGCAGAAATGTTTTTTCAAACTGTAACAATGAACAATTCCTTTCCAATGCCAAAATGTATCTGTAGGCTTGTCTTTTTGCCCACTAAACCAGACATCAAACCAAACAAAACAGAGTGACCCAAACCTTTAGAAAAACAGCCAGGTCAGGTTCTTCAGGTCAACCTTTGGTGAGTTTGGGGTTGAGGGAGAAATCTGCCCTGATACACAAAAGAACCCAGATTTCTTTTGAGTACTGCCTTCAGGCTGGACGTAGTTTAATTAAACACCTAAACACTGCCCCTCACTTGTTTCCCACCTCCCCACATATCACTCTGTGTCAGAAGGGGCCTTGCTGCTTTCCCAAGTCATTAAAATCCTGTTACTGCCCGGGCCTCAGGCATGGCTGCAGTGTGAGGATGGTGATGGTGCCTCAGTTGTGGTCAGGCTGGCCACGGTGCAGGGACAACCCTTGGCCTGTCATTTTCAGCTCCCATTATATCCAGCTGGGATACCCCGCAACTTGGAAGGGATTATTGTGGTGTTCTGTCTCTTTGCATCACACAGCTCATCACCACTTCCATCTGCTGCTCTTTACAGTCCTGCAGTGACTATTTCTCTTACGACCACGTCAAACACAGATCTTTCACCCCAAATCCCTTCCTCCATCATCTCCCTTTACCTGCTAGGCCTCACCAAGGTTAACACCTTTTCCCTGCACAGCCTCCCATCATCACACAGCTCACCAAGTCCCTCCTTCCCATTTTTCTCAGCAGCCCCTTGCCTGCCCAAAGCCTTTCCCATGCTGTTTTATAGGCTAATACATCATGCTGCAGCTATAATATGCAGAGTAGCATTTCACTGCATAATTCCAGAACTGGACACATTCATCTCTTCCCCAGTCACAGCTCAGAAAGTTCCTCTGAACAGATGATTAGTGAGTCAAGAAGTTTATTAGAAGACAAACAACACACCAAGGTAAAAGCCATAAACACGCTTACGGCCGTGGTTCCTTCCGGTGCCAAGAGGAACACGACCTTCAAAGCTGTGTTGGATGGCCTGGTCCCAGCTCTGTGCTCTCCTCAGGTTGTCATTCTTGGAGGCTGCAATACAGAGTAGAGCTCAGGTTTTGCATAACGTCCCTGAAGACAGCATGGATCTGCACCTCAATTTGCACATGTCACTCTGTAATGCAATCATGTCATGGTAATTCTGATGGTCCTGGACAGATTGCTTCCCCAGGTTTTCCAAGGTATTCAGCAGGAAACAAGTGTGGAGAGTGTTTCCTCCTCCCCATATGTCAATATAAAATTTTGGGGTTTTGGGCTTATACAATGCATAGGGGACCAAGACAAGGCGTGTAATATCAGGAATACATCATTACCAACACCAAACATTACAGAGTTGTAAGCTAGAGCTCAAAAAATAATGCAATTGGCACTCAAAAAAAATTTAAATGCTAAACATTTAAAGTTGATGCTTTTCAGCTTTATCTAACCACAAGAACTAGAGACTGACTTTTGTATAATTGTTTGAATGACGCCAGGACAAAGGGCTCTAGAGAAAACAATAAATGTTTTGAGATATGTCAAAGTTACAGTTTTTAACCTGTATTCTGTGTGTTCACAGAGTGTTTTTAAGGGGTCTGCAGAGGGTAACTAAGAAAAGCAAACCTATTTTCTGCAGTATTAAATCACTATACAGGAACTGACACTTCCACTGGAAAAAGAAAGGTTTTAAGGTGCTGCAAATTGTAAAAGGTTGAAAAACATGTTTCTGGTGATTCTGACTGGAGCTTTCAATTATTCAAGTGTGCGAGGGCCCTAGTTCTACTGAAGTTAACTGGGATTTGTTCTAAATCCCACAGGTACTTCGGAAAGTTCAAACCAGAGTTTCTGGATGAATGGTTCCAACTGTGTACAATGTGCAGCGCTTTGATTTGATTTTTTTTTTTCTTTTTTTCCCTTTTTCTTTTTTTGGTCCAGTGGAGGTGTAAATCCCTGTGTACAGAATTTAGGCCTATGTATAGCAAGGCAGCATTTTTTGATTACGTTCAGCAGCCCCTTCTCTGACAGTCCCTGAGCCTTGGCATTTCCACACGGGCTCCTTAAAGTGACTTGCTCCTGTCCTTCAGCTAATATTTCTGGAAGGGATTTCAGGGATCTTTTTTGGCTTGGGAGTAGTTAGTTAAACTGTCAAGGAAATGATGAATGGAATCTGCACCCATGTGTTACCACAAAGATGCCTTGCAGACATTTCCTTAGATCTCAAGGCATCTGGCTGGGGCTTTCTTACATCACCAAATACAATAGAAGAATAGTAATGATTAGCAGTTGTATAACAGCACATTTCTCCAAGTTCTTTTTGCTTGGATGTTTATAAAGCTCTGCTGGAAGAAAAACAATAGTTCAAATAGGAAAACTAGGGAAGAGGTGAAGTTCCTTGCTTAAGCCGCAAATCCATCTCAAGTCAGTGCCCAACACACAATTCAGATTCTGTGCTAGATCAAAACTTCACAGTGAGGCAGGTTTTTTTAAAAATTAGGAAAGGAGATGTTAGTTTCAAAACTCTGAAGATTTCTTGACAGTAACACTGAAAAAACCACATTCAGTTCGTTTGAAAGCTGTCTTACAATTCAGAAATTAGCTGTATTAACTTTTCTGTCTGTCTTTGTCACATTAAAAGTTGCTCACCACCAGAAAATGAGCATGAGCAGCAATAAGGCTCATCCTTAAAAAGAAAAACCTGAAACTGCAAAAGCAAAACAAGTGATTCCTGAATTCCAACGATTTCTTGGTGTTCCAATTTTGCTTAAGGCTAAGTCACTCCTTTCAAGGAAACATCCACAGGAAGGGCAAGGTTGTTCATGCTCTGAGTCAGGGTCTGTCACTGTGTTCCTGGGCGAGCTGCCCAAATCCTGCCTCCCTGCTCCTGCTGCTCCTGGGCAGGGCAGGAGGAGGCTTTGTGTCCCTGTGGTGTGGGATGATCTCGATGATCTCGAATAGATCTTGCATGAAAATGCCTTTGCTCTGGCCTCTGGAACAAGCCTGTCCTGCCCCATGGCATTCCAGCCCTCAGTTCTCAGTGATGCCTCCTTGCGATTTAGGGGAAAGCAGATCACATCTGAGTTTCCCAGGCCCTCTCAGGGGTTAAAAACAGAGAATGTCTGGGGAAAAGGTTTGTGCTGATGGTGCCTGTTAGGAGCCAAAGATCTGGAAATGATTTGTGGTCTCAAAACAGGAGACATCAGGTAGGGCACTTAATGCTGAACTTTGAGGGTGTTACTCTTAAATCCTGGGACCAGCTTAGAATTGCAATAATTAACAAAATAATTTCAGCATAAAGCGTGGGGTTTTTATACTCCTTCCCTCTGCCCTGTCCCTGTAGCCTAGTTTGGCATTCACAGGAGGGAAATCGTTGTACACATTTCCTGTCCATGAGAGAAACTCGTCCCGCACTGCGATGCCGTCCCTGCATCCCTGCCAGCCTCCACTCCCAGTCCCAGCCCCGGAGCAAGGCGCTGGCAGGAGCTTCCCTGCTTACACAATCCTGCTGACACAGAGGCCAAGCCCAAGCCCAGACCAGCTTCCAGGGCCTCTCACACTGCCTTCGCTCTTTTCTCCCCACTCTTAGCCATGGGATTTCCATCCTGGTTTGCTGCAGCAACCTCTGCAATTCAGCTTTGATTAACACTGAGATTTTTTTCCCCCTCCTCTTTCTAGTGAACAGCTCTACTCTGAGTTTCTCAGTGACCTGCAGGGATAATCCCAGCGTGCTGAGTGAGGCTGAGGGATCAGACTTGCTCCAGTTCACATCTGTCACCTTGTCCCTTTGCTGATGCTGGTGCTTCCCCAGTGTGTTGCTCCTCCAATCCTTGGTACGCTGAAGCATCTCTCTCCCCAGCCAAGTTTTTTGCCTCAGTGGCTCATCCCCTCACTGATGGGTTTGTGTAGCCTTCAAGTTTGACTTCCAAAATTGCTGCTCACGCATGTATCTTGCTGACACCACACGGGCTGGGAACATCACCATGCTCCCTCCACCACCGGTGATCTGGGCACCTTTGTATCCCCACGGGGTCATTTTAACTGCAAACATCTACAGAGGGATAACTTAGGAAAGGGTTATTTACACTGCAAACCTTCCACAGATCTCCTGGCAGGCTGATGGCATGATGGGGCATCCACCCAGGCTTTTTGCACATTTTTGTGATTGTGAAAGCTCTTCCGCAGAGGAGCTTTTTATTTGCACATGGCTGGACAGCACTTGGCACCTGCTGAAGCGGCGTTAGGGCTGCTCCTGTGATGTGTTGCAGCACTGCCCAGTAAATAAGGTTTGATGTGCTTCATTTCTTTCCTGCTGTAGGCTCCACTGCTGTCTCTCCACGCCACCTTCCCAAAGGATTATTGCTGCTGCACCGCACCCGGGTCCACGAGGAACAGGCAGCTCCATTAACGCAGCTGTCTCACAGCATGCTGTTATCAGCTTGGCTCATCACAGCAAGAGCTCCACAGTCTCCCTGGAATTTCTGGCAGATACTATCACTTCCTAGGTATAATACATTACCCTTTAATAAATTAGTATGTGCCTAGCTTTAATGACCCAGGGAAAAGTAATCTTTAAATTGATGGTATCCTTTTAAAAGAATTTAACCACAGATAAGTCTTATGTAAATTGCGCAGTGTATTAGTTATATCCACCTTGAAATGACTGAGCAGGCGGCCTCCAGCTTGTGGGAGATTCACATTTTTTAAAGACACAGCATAAAGAACAACAGTTCCAACCTTCCCCTTTCATTGCTCTGTACACCATCAGGGGTGTTTGGGTTTACATCCCCTCTCCGGGCTATTTTGTTGCTGCGTAATTAAAAAAATGTAATTTTGGAGTTATGTTCTGTAAATACACTTATTGCTGCACAAACAGCACTGCCCATTTCAGGGCCATAAAACTGCCCTCAGTTCCTGCATGAGACTCACATGAGTCCTGCTCCTGGCACAGTTTGGTTCTGACTGTGCAGGAAGCTCATTACAGATCCCATTCCGTGTACCCATGTAAATTTGTCAACCAATAACTGGCAGAATGGTGCTTCAGGAACAGAGCCCTCACTCACTACGTCTGTTTAGTTTGCTGGAGCCTATGAAGGAGTTTAATTTTTCATACCCTTCATTAAAAGAGACCACAGGGAGGACAAATGAGCAAGCAGAGCCATAAATACATTACAGATGTGCAGAGTTTTCTTTGGGGGCTCGAGTCAGAACTGATTTGGCTGGAGCTGTCTGACACTCGCTCTGTGGCATGGCTGTTGTACACGGGGATTTCTCCTGTGGCACACAGGGAAGGGCACAGAGTGTGCAGGCCCGAGGCAGATACCAAGGGCACCTGATTGTACCCACAGACTTTTCCAGTGCCAGAGGAAAGCAGGGATTTTCTCTCAACAAATGCCCTCAAACGCTTTGAAAACTGAGGCTGGTCTGGGGGATTTCTGTGTCTGCACAAATTAGGAGGATGGAAACACATAAATTCACTTGGCAGGAAGGACAGGGTTTTGCTGACACTCCAGGAGTTTTCTCACACAATACTGAGTGAAAACCATTTCCATCACATTCCCAGGTGATGGCCTGTATTAGCCTGCCACATAACAAGGCAAATCACAGAGTGCTTGGGCTCTGAAACCACTGCCAAGCCCTGCAGAAAGAGTAGAGAACGTGAAATTGTCCCCTTAATTTCCTGAAGGCCAATGTGATAATCTCAGAAAACAAGACTTATCAGCGCCACACGTTGAACAAGGGACTCTCAGTACAGGCCACCCCTTCACGTCCCTCATCCCCTTGGCTTTTCTCTCACACCACGGGTCCCTGACCTCTCCTGTTCTTTGGGCCCTTGCCAGGCACAGCTGTTTGTCCTGATGTGCAATCCCCCGAGGGCTGTACCTGCTCCCAGGGGCCATGGAGCAGGGGAATGACCCACAGGACACCACAGGGACAACAGCTCTGCCCCTGAACATCTCCTTTGGCTGCAGTCTATCCGGGCAGGCATGTCCCACGGGATGATCAGCACCAGCACTCTTTCACCCACTTGGAAAGCAAATACTGACCATGAGAAAACAAATTAAAAAGGAATACTTGCTCAGATTTGAGACATGCCCTCCCTCAGTGGAAGTTCATAGTACCACACATTAAATGAGATTCTTCTGAGAACTCCATTCTTTTTCATTGAAGAGATGCCAGGCTAGTCCTGAGGGCACTGGGTCTTGTGGGTATCTACAAATTGCTCGCATACAATGGGGTGGCAGTGTGTTTACAAAAAAAAATCAAAACCATCCCAGAAGCTTCATGGTAGCACTTCTGAATTAAAGAATTGATTTTTTTAAAGCAGTATTCGGTTTTGTAATTTTTTTCAGGATTATTATTACTTTGAAGTTTATAAACACTTAGTATTAGAAAAGAGAAAAACACCCTTCATTTATCCCAGAATTATTTAGATCCTTGCTTTCCTGATGAGAGTCTTTGGCACAGCTTATGGAAGATGAAATATTCACAAAGTGCAAGGCATAACGAGGTGCATGACTTTGGCAAACTTTCCCCAAAAGGGATGGGAACATTGTTGTAGGAAGGGTGCCTTTGGATGGAAGAAAAACAAAAAGAAATTGTGATGAAAGAAAACAAAAGCAGCTTCACAGCAGGATTTAACAGGCAAAAGCCAAACAGCATCATCTTCTTAACCCTCTCACTACTAAGAAACAAAATTCTGTCTAAACCAAATTTTCCTTATAGTCAGCCTGTCCCTCTCGATGTGTTCCAAGTAACAATGCCCCGTTATTACTCTCCTTCATTTCTCAGTCTACAGGAACTATTCTTGCTTGCCCCAAGTGCCTCTGATTTCACTACCAGCCTCTAAAATATTCACTGGACCATCTGGAACACCATTTCTCACCTCAGTGTAGGCAAGAGCCTCTTCTGAATTGGGAGATCTGCACAGCATCTCGGAGATATGCCTGGTTATCTGAGTGCAAAGGGCTTATCATTACTTTACAAGCGGTGTTTGTAGAGCACTGATAAACAGAATGATTATCTTATAGCAGCTTGGCTCTTCCTTTGTTCCTGTCTTTGGCTGAAAGGCTGGGTAATTAGTTGAGAAACCCTCTTCTGCTGCAATACCTAAAAAAGGAGTCTTATTCAAGACCTGCTTTTCAGCTTCCCGTAGCATTTCAAACCTCACACCTCTGCTGTTTGCACATACAGGTCATAGAAAACAAATTAAAACTGACCAAGAACAAAAGATCAGTCCATCTCTTTATGAAGGCATGACACAAAGCCAGTGACATGAAAAAGCAAACAAACAGCAGAAGTCAGGGACAGGTCAGAAAAACAAAGAGATTAGAGGTTACTTGCTATTGCTTGAAAGAATAAAAATTGGCCTAAATCAATTTACTGCGTTTTCAGCTTTCCTGCTTGCTTTTCCTTATGAAGCAGACCCTTGAAAGCAGCTTGGAGCTGTGATTTTACAGCAGGGAAGAAAAATACATCCACTCAGTGTCAGAGGGCTGTGCCTGCATCACTTACACCTCCCATGCCCACATTTACATAGGAAGTTTTAGTGAACAAATTAAATGACGTCTTTGTGTTGGAAATTTCTACCGTGTCATGTTAACAGATCCCTTCTACAGCTGAGTTCCTCAGAAAAACATCAATAATTTAACAATTTTGCTGGGTTTTGACCAACTATATTTGATACTAGTATTTTTCCTGCCATTTAGCATTACAGCCCTTATTCTGTTTTTGCACCACTTTCATTGTCTTTTGAGGAATTGTGCTGGTGGGCTGTCTGACATAAAAGATATAATAATAAAAAAATGGTACATCAATAATCAGATTTCAGGGAAATTCACTTACATAGCAGACTACCAGGCAAATGTAGGTACTTAAAAAAACAAACAGAGCCATTCTCTCTAAAGCTATTTCTCTCTTCCTCTGCTTCCTCTAATAAGAAATTAAAATCCATCATGTTCAGGACATTGGAATATTCATCATTCTGTTCACTGGAGGGTTGTGCTTCAGGAGCAGTGGGGGGAAAAAAAATGAAACCAGTGCTCATTTTTACTTAGTATACAAAGTTAAAGACCAGATCCTCATTGAGTACAAATCATTATTTTTGAAGCAATGCTGAGAATGTGGCCCTGGACCCAAAATGAAAATTACCCTTCTGCAGGCATTATAGTTATAAGCATGGATATTCTTAGAGGTTTTGCAGTTATATTTTCACATATGAGCATGATATTTTCTCTTGGGCAAAACCAGATTATTGTAGGTCAGAGCTCCCTTGTGGAGTTACAATCAGGAGAAGGTGCCACTCACCTTCAACCACCAGCAGACAGCCCCGGAAAGTTCCCTCCCAGCAGGACTCCGCCCCTCCTTCTTGCAGGAACGCCCATGGGGATCTGTGTGCTCTGTAAGATGAGTGTCCCCCTTTCCTTCCCACGAAGGGACCTTAGATAACCACCACCACCACGGAATATGAGTAGCAACAACGCCCCTTCTGATATCCTTCTGCAGCTCACCAGTCCTTCCCAGTTACAAAAGACGTGGAGCTGCAAAAGGGAACTGACTGGGCCAGATTTGGCTTGGTACTCAGCAAAAGATGCTCTAAATAAATAACTGCCCTAAAATATTTCCCTAGTATAGAAAAGAGTACACTGTGTTCAGATTATTTCCCAGAAAAGGAAATTAGCCTGCCTGATCTTGGGTTGGGCCTGAGCTTACACCACCACTGTTCCAGCTATTCAGGACTGGCTTGGGCATCCCTACACCATGCTCCAGTTGTTCCCGTGGGCATATCCATACCCAAGGCTGAGGGGGAGGCTCTCCCTTGTATCAGGATGTTGGAAAATGCACCTCCCTTATGCTCCCAGGAGCCTGAGTGTTGGCTGTGCAGAGAACAGCTGGTGGGAAGGGATGCCAATCTCTGCTCTCTCCTGGGCCAGCAAACATCAGCCCAGATGTGGGTTATGTGAAGGTACAACCTGGTTGTGACCCCCCTGCCATGACTGCTCCCAGAGCAGGGCGCTCCAGGAGCACAAGGAATCAGGGCGTTGCACAGTAAATTTGCAGGACCTGTGGCTGGGGGAAGAACACGAGGCACGAACCAACACCGAGAATCTCCCACCGTGATTCACCAGTGAACTCTCTGCTCCCTACAGATATTAGAAGCCAAGACACATGACCTTTAAAGTTTAATACAGAAAGCCTTAATCCAGCAAGGATGTGCACAGATCTGTAAATAAATGTGTGGTTGTGGATGCAGCATCACACAGGCTTACAAGACTTTTGAAGATTTTGGCCTTAAAATGAAAGACACCATGTAAAAGCAAGAGAAGGGACGAGGAAAGCAGCAGGAAGAAAATTTTAATTCCAATAACAACCAGTTGATAATGTAAATATCTGAAACTTACTCACAAACCTGTCTTTGCCAATTTCCTTGCTCTTTTTCAGTTTGAAGTAGATGATAAATGAAACCTCTCGAAAACAAAGGGCTCGATGAGGGGCAACAACAGGTAAAGACAGGAAAGAGCTTTTCACAGCTCTGATTTCCAATAACTTACTTGTAAGCCATAGAACTACCCAATTATCCTAAAACAGTCATCCAATTTGTTTCTCTGTGGGGAAGCTTGGCTCACTTGGGTCATAAGGATCAGGAAATTAGTTCTTTGTTGAAAAAGGGTATCTTGCCCTCTCATGTTTCCCAACCTACCACAAAAGCAAGGACTGAGACTGAGAAAAAGACTTTACAAAACAACAGGGAAACTGTTTTCGACAAAGAAATGAATCTGCTGAACTCACGTTAAATACAGACATTGCACAGCAAAGCACCAATTTTTGCTGCAACAGATTTTTAGGACAGCCTAAGACTTCTATTACAAAGTTTCTGGAGGTGCAGTGAAATGTTAGTGTTTATTCCCAAGCTTTTCCAAAAATCCCTGAGAACTAAAAAAATTCTTTTTTTCCCATGCAAACTTCTTAAGATGGAAACCTCAGCAGCAATACTTTATTCTGCAGTGGGTTTTTTTTCTTCTCCATTTTAAAGTGTTTTGAAAGCCCTCTAGGCATCTATTTGCATTTTCCAAAAGCTTTGGAGATCTGGCCCTAACTTACTTATGAAAATGGGGCTTAAGCTCAGGAACCACTGAGGTGTTTCTGAAATTTTGCACTCTGTATTTTAAAGTCTATTAGCCTTGATTTTGCTGCTTCAGGGGACAGATAATTCCTATCATTTTCAATGGAGATGAAATACTGTGCAGCAGGAAAAAATAGAGGGTCTAGAATTTATTGACAAAGGCAAAATATGAAAGGGGTTTGGTGTTCCTTTTTATGTGCGTGATAAAAATGTGTACATAATAGAAAAGCAGGCATGTCTTTTGGCACACTTCCGCCAGCTTTACAGAAGAATAACAACAAAACTCTGATTTACAAACGGAAAGTGAATATAGTTATAAATATATTTAAATATATTGCTGATGAGCCATATCTTACAGAGGAAATTATAATTGTCCTAAATCAAAAGCAACAGTACCATGCCAGGCCCTTTAAAAAGTCCTGGTTTTTGAACTCCATGGAAGGATATCCTAGTATCCCAAAGTTTTGTATTACACCTGGGGAGAGAGAGAGGAAAAAAATCCCAAAACACCCAACCCAAAGAAACATTGGAATTACAAAGGTTTTACAACTTTTCTGTGTATTATAAAATAATATTCTTGTCTAAATGTCCTTGATCAGAGAAGGGCACAGATTTCCAGACACCTAGCAAATTAACTCCTGCATTAAATATTACACCAGTTTCAAGGGCACATTTCCAGGTTCCTAAATTAAAATCATCTTCTTGTCATTCCCTCCTAGTTAAGTCAACTATTTTTGTCCCCATCATTGGATTTCTTTTAAGGTGTGAGCTTTTTTTCTATATTGAGCCAACTCCTCAACAGAAGACTCGTTTTAGATAGTTTGATCTTCAGATGGTTTCTCAGTCCTTGCTTGGTGCAATGGTTCTGCCACCATCTAGGTCCTCCAGGCAAGAGAAAGGCAAGTCCCTGCAGGGATATTAATTTGTTTTAGCTGATACCTGTTCACTTTCTCAGAGCCATAGTACATAATTTTCTCTCTTCTGAATTGCTTGAGATTTATACTGGTATTTCTTTCCAGGACTTGGCAAAAAGGTGGTGCAAAGTACTTGCATAAAACTTAACAGGCAGAGCACTTTTGTTGTCCTTATGTTCAAATTAAATGTCTGAAGACTGATATTGGTAAGTTCTCCTCCCTTATCATACAACATTTAGATTTCCTCTCATTTGCATTTTGGTTTCAGAATTGTCAAGGTTCACATCTTTCTTGCGTTTCTTTGTAACCATGGCAACTACAAACTTACTTTTTTCTCTGATAAAAGCCAAGACTCTTGTGCAGTGATCTACAGAAGACAGAACTTGAAGAAAAATACTTTAAAAATTACAGTTTACAGTCAACCATGCCAGATAACTATTGATTTAAACAGGCCTTTTAAAACCTGTTTTAAAGGTGTTTATCCAAATTTTATGATCTTATGGCCAATGCACAAGGGTGAGCTCTGCTAGTAATATTTCACTCCTCTGTAACCTTCCCCCACTTCATACTGCAACACGTTCCTCTAACTTAAGTGGTCTATCTCTGAAGGAAGAAGATGACTTTCTCCTAATCAAGAAAAATCAGAGGAAAAAAGCCATTTGTTGATGAACAGACTGAACCAAGCACACCTGATTCCCATTCCTGTGCAATAAACAAAGAGCCACACTCATGCATATTGAGTATCTTGCCTGCCAGAACTGTAACTATCCCTGAATATATTCATTCTGTGCTTAGGCTGGACCCAGGAACTGGGAGAGTTACTGCTGGTACTGACAACAAAAATAAATTTGCTCTGGTTGCTTATTCAAGGCTAATTCCCTGGTTAGTGTGAGTTAACATTCACAGCCAGATCAGAAAGAAAGGGGAAGAATTTGGTTTGGGATTCTTTTTTGAGCTTATTTGGATCTCTTCCACAGAGCCGAGTCTTGAAATCTGCAGTCTCTGTGAGTATCCAGAATCTGCTGTGTGAAACAGAAATAGAACCTATTTCCCATCTTAGAATATCTGTCTTTCGAATTTCAACCATTTGAAGACAGAGATTGCATTTTTCTGTATTTCAAACACAGCACATCACTCACACTCAATGCACAGCAAGGCAAAACCTACAAAACACAGAGGAGAAACAACCAGGAATTATTGCTCCTCAGGCTCCAAGAAATAAATATTAACTGAAAAGAAAAACAAAACTAAGAAGAAAGAGTTTGAAGAATGCACTTAAATTTTAATCTGATGTTTGTTTGCTTCCCCTGAATATCAGACAGCAGCTCTATTTTAAAAGAAACCAGCCTCTTGAAATGTTCATTTTACAGTTAATCAAATACACCACTGGACATAAATTAACCCCACTCCAAATTAGCTTGTTTTTCTGCTTGTTGAGCATCAGTTCAAATTTATTTGCTGTGGACCAAATTCAGCGAAGTACTTAAGCACATGCCTAACTTTGATCATGCAAGCAGTCCCACTGAGACTATTCACCTGCTCAGATATATGTACACAGTTAAATACTTTGCTGGATCCAGCCCTACTTTTCCTCCAGAAAGCATTTGCAGAGACAGAGTTTGTTCTGTTCCAACCATGAAGAGCTTCCTGCAAACCCATGACAGCGAAAGCTGCATTGGTCACTTGTCAGTGGTCACAGAGACCATTTCTGTTCTCAATGAGCCAGATTTTATATTCTGGATTAAATCTGAAGAGCCCACTGAGATACTTTATTTCTCAAGGTGAAATGACAGTGGCAAGGGCAGCAGTAGCTGCTGATAGATGAAGGAGAGGAGGAAATTAAGGAACCTCAGAAACATTCTCTTCCTGGTTTTGGTCAAAAAGGCATAATTCTTGGAAAATTTATATAAACAAAAGGCATGTGGGCCTATTTTCTCCTTTCTGTGCCCATTAAGAACATATGTGTGAGACTCTGCATGTGTGTGGCTGTGTGGTGTAAGGAATTCCCTCTGCAACTAGAATCCAAAGGGTGTCTTAACTCCTTTCCTGGGATACTTAAATTACCCCTTTGCAAAACCAAAGCAGGATCTTTATGGGAAATCTGCTTTCCTACACACCTGAAAACTTCTCTGGCTAGATCTTCAAGATTCCCACGTAAATCTAAGGATGTGCCTCACTGTTACACTAAATTAGTGTCCTTACCCTCCTCCGGCAAAGTGCAGAAGAAGGATTGAGTGAAAGTAAATGTGACACAAATTATTCGGGATTACATTAAAAGTAACAAAGTTAAGAAGGGGTTGGGGTGGGCAGCAGGGGTGAAGAACTGTCACAGCAGAGTCACCCTGCGCCGGCACAAAGTCCTGCCCTCGGCTGGTACAATTTAGCATCCCTCCATAACATCTTCCTAACCAATTCTCAGGGGAAATGAGGCATCTTGCTCTGTCACAAAAGAGCAGCTGGACTGCTATGTTACATAAGGGAGGTATTTGTACAATTTTAGCTCCACTTCATATCTGGATTTGAGCCCTATTTCCCCCTTCTGCTTAAATGACCACTGTCATCTTCCCTGTGCTAGCCTTGGTCAAATTCTTGGTCAAATTTATGCAATCCAAGCAACACAGAAATTCGATTTTCTCTTTTTGCCACCACCTCACATTCCAAGAGAGTTACATTTTGGTTGTACAAAATCACTCTTGAAAATGTATTTGATGCCCTCCCTGGATGTCCTGGCTTATCAAGCTGTGCAAAAATTGCTCTGAAAAATACACAAACATTATTTTGAAGCAATGGAAATGTGTTCCCTTTGGTGACTTGGTAACTAAATTGCAGAAGGGGAATAGGAAGAAATAAGACATTAGAATATTAAAATTGCCAGTGCTCGGCCAGCAAGTCAAACACCACACCAACCCTGAGCATAAACATTTTATGCTTTGTTGTGCATGTGCTGAACATTCAGAAATCTCTTAATTGTGGCCATTAATTTCTTCTCTATAAAAGGGTGTTTTTCATTCACTAAACTTTCTCACAGGAAATTACATATAAAGTGTATAAAAATTATTTGTTTGGCTTGCGAAACTAATTGGTGAGTGAAATTTGAATAGAAAACACGATGTTAGATGTTGTGGGCCACCCCCCCGCCCCGGTTCTGCTGAACACCTGGATCGGGCAAACAATGCAAACTCAATGACTTATCAAGTACTTGTTTTCAGTAAACCATTAACTCCTTCAAAAAGGCTTTTCTCCTCCTAACAATAATTTCCCAGGTCATATAGCTTCAATAGCTTCCCAGACCACTCACTCCGTAAGAGTCCCTGGGAAGCCTGAATTTTGGGAAAAGATCTTCCGTGAGTTTTATGACTTCTGTTGTGTTTACAGGCTTCATGAAAATAACAATGGAAGCAGTGGTATGTTCTGAGAACAGCAGCCCTCGGGATCTTGACAGGAATATTTAGTTAAATATTTTGCAACAAACAATCTACCCAGAAAACGCATCAAGCTTTTAGGATGTTGTCTGACATTCTTGAAAGTCATAGTAAAAAATACCTGGTGCAAACAAATCTCATCCAGTAGAGTGCAGAACTGGTCATCAGCACCATTCCTTTTTCCTTTTATCCCTCAAGTGTTGGTTTAAGTTTCTTAAGATGAAGGTGAGTGTGGGTGTGTAACTGACCACATAAAGCACATGGTCCTCAACAGAAAAATCTAATTTTTACAACCACACCTCCATTTCATGTTGTGCTTAAGGCCTTTCTCACAGACTGCTTAGCACCTCTTCCTGTAGAAGAGGATAAAAAGGCCAAGACAAAGAAATAAAAGTGACGGCCTTCTGAAGACTTTCTTAGCAGGAACTTCGGAAGTGTGCTTACAAAAAAATCTGCTTAGCAAAATGAAGCCATGAAGAAAGATGTGATCATAACCCAAGATCCAGACCTGCTAGGAATATTTGTACAAACATCCCCAAACCCAAATCGCACAAATATTTGCTTGTATCTAAACTGAAGTTATGCGTGTAGCCTTGAAAATGTCCTCCGTGTAGCACCAACATAGAGTTGCATAGAAGCAAACCCCTGCTCTCCTCTGAAGGATTAAGAATTTTTAAAAAACCACTTCAATAAAAACACTTCGGGATGTTCAAAACGCACAAGAGGAATAGTGGTAACACAAACAACAAAACAGTTATTTTGATGAGACTGTTCTTTAAATGACGAGCGTGTCCTGGACACGGCACAGGCAGTCCTGGGAATGCCACAAGCCCAGGGAAGAGCTGGGACTGCTGCTGCTGCTGCAGCCGCTGGGAACTGAGCGCAGACCCTGCGCCGGGGTTTGCAGACAGTGAGAAACGCCCGTGCATCACAGCGCTGAAGTTCAATTCCAAATAGGTTTCGGATTTTTAATTCTTTTTTTTTAATGGTTATTTTTTTCCAAAACTGATTAAAACTTCATACTCAGAACTTTTTGCCCCAAACAGCCGCCTGCAGTCTTTGCTGCTCGGAGGTTTATGACTTTTATTTTGGGTATTTTTTTTCCCTTTTTTTTTGCGGGGAATTTTCCATCATCAAAATCCAAACCGGCAACAACACAGAACACTGCCTCCCGCATCCCGGTTCAAACAAGCACCAAAGGCATTCTTGCTTCTTCCAGAAACAACAGGGGAAAAAAGATAAAACCTCGGGGAAAACAACAGAGTAACCTGAGGTCTCCGGCGCGGCCGGGGCTCGCACCGTGCTTTAGCAGCGGGGTGCGGAGGAGGGCGGGCGGCGCCGGGCTCCCACCGCCCCCGGTGCCGGGCGCTGCTCCGAGGGGCTCCGCTCGGGCGCGGCTGCAGCGCCGCCGCCTCCCGAGGCTGCCT